>MU667487.1:24290-45587 GCA_026770625.1 Nicotiana glauca | reverse complement strand
TAATCAGGAGCCCACCTGAAGAACAAAGCAGCAATTCAAGTGTTGGTATTCAGGAGCCCACCTAAAGAACATAACAACAATTCAAGTGTTGGCAATCAGGAGCCTACTTGAAGAACAAAGCAACACCTTTAATATTGGTAATCAGAAGTCTAACAGAAGAACAAAGCAACAATTTGAGTGTTGATTATTGGAGCCCAGCTGAAGAATGAAGCAGCGATTCGAGTGTTGGTAATCAGGAGCCCACCTGAAGAACGAAGCAGCAATTCAAGTATTGGTAAGCAGGAACCTAGTTGAAGAATAAAGCAGCAATTCAAGTGTTGGTAATCAGGAGCCCACTTGAAGAACAAAACAACAATTCAAGTGTTGGTAATTAGGAGCCAACCTAAAAAACAAAGCAGCAGTTCAAGTGTTGGTAATCAGGAGCCCACCTGAAGAACAAAGTAGCAGTTCAAGTGTTGGTAATCTGAAGCTTACTTGATGAACAAAGCAGCAATTCAAGTGTTGCTAATCAGGAGCCCACCTGAAGAACAAAACAATTCAAGTGTTGGTAATCAGGAGCCCATATGAAGAACAAAGAAGCAATTCAAGTGCTGGTAATTAGGAGCCCACCTAAAGAACAAAGCAGCAGTTGAAGTATTGGTAATCAGGTGCACACCTGAAGAAAAAAAGAAGCAATTCAAGTATTGATAATCAGGAGCCTACCTGAAGAAAAAAGCAACAATTCAAGTATTGTTAATCAGGAGCCCACCTGAAGAATAAAGTGACAATTCAAGTGTTGGTAATGGAAAGCCCACCTGAAGAACAAAGCAACAATTCAAGTGTTGGTAATCAGGAGCCCACATGCAGAACTCAGTAGCAATTCAAGTGTTGGTAATCTGTGGCCCACCTAAAGAACAAAACAACAGCTCAAGTATTTGTAATCAAGAGCCCACCTTAAAAACAAAGAGCAGCTCAAGTATTGGTAATCAGGAGCCCACCTGAAGAACAAAGCAGCAATTCAAGTGTTGGTACTTAGGAGCCCACCTTAAGAACAATGCCGCAATTCAAGTGTTGCTAATCAGGAGCCCACCTAAATAACAAAGAAGCAATTCAAGTGTTGATAATATGGAGCCCACCTGAAGAATAAAGCGACAATTCAAGTGTTGGTAATCAGGAGCCCACCTGAAGAACAAAACAACAGTTCAAATATTAGTACTCAGGAGCATACTTGAAGAACAAATTAGCAATTCAAATGTTTGTAATCAGGAACACACCTGAAGAACAAAACAACTATTTAAGTGTTGGTAATCCGGAGCCCACCTGAAGTACAAAGCAACAATTCAAGTTTTGGTAATCAGGAGCCTACATGAGGAACAAAGGAAGAATTCAAGTGTTGGTTATCAGGAGCCCACCTGAAGAACAAAGCAACAACTCAAGTGTTGGTAATCCGGAGCCCACCTAATAAATAAAGCACCAATTCAAGTGTTGGTAATCTGGAGCCCACCTAAAGAACAAATAAGCAATTCAACTGTTGGTAATCAGGATCCCACATGAAGAACAAAGCAGCAATACAAGTGTTGCTAATCAGGAGCCCACCTAAAGAACAAAGTAATAATTTAAGTGTTGGTAATCAGGAGCCCACCAGAATAACCAAGCAACTATTCAAGTGTTGGTAATCAGGAGCCCACTTGAAGAACAAAGCAGTAGTTCAAGTATTGATAATCAGGAGCACACATGAAGGACAAACCAGCAATTCAAGTGTTGGTAATCAGGAGCGCACGCGAAGAACAAAGCAAGAATTCAAGTGTAGCTAATCAGGAGCGCACCTGAAGAACAAAGTAGCAATTCAAGTGTTGGTAATCAGGAGCCCACCTGAAGAACAATGAACAAAGCAACAATTCAAGTGTTTGTAATCAGGAGCCAAACTTAAGAACAAAGCAGCAATTCAAGTGTTTGTAATCAGGAGCCTACCTGAAAAACAACACAACAATTCAAGTTTTGGTAATGTGGAGGCCACCTGAAGAACAAAGCAGCAAATCAATTGTTGGTAATCAGGAGCCCACCTGAAGAACAAAGCAGCAATTCTAGTGTTGCTATTCAGGAGCCCACCTGAAGAACAAAGCAGCAATTCAAGTGTTGGTATTCAGGAGCCCACATGAAGAACAAAGCAGAAATTCAAGTGTTGGTGATCAGGAGCCCACCTGAAGAACAAAGCAGTGATTCAAGTGTTGGTAATCAGGAGCCCACCTTTAGAACGAAGCAACAATTCAAGTGTTGGTAATCAGGAACCCAGATGAAGAACAAAGCAGCAATTCAAGTGTTGGTAATCAGGAGCCCACTTGAAGAACAAAACAACAATTCAAGTGTTGCTAATCAGGAGCCCACCTAATGAACAAAGCAGCAATTCAAGTGATGGTAATTAGGAGCCCACCTGAAGATTCAAAATAGAAATTCAAGTGTTGTTAATCAGGAGCCCACATGAAGAACACAGTAGCAATTCAAGTGTTGGTTATCAGGAGCCCAACTGAAGAACAAAGCAGCAACTCAAGTATTGGTAATCAGGAGTCGAACTAAAAAACAAAGCAGTAGCTCAAGTGTTGATAATAAGGAGCCCACCTGAAGAATAAAGCAACACTTCAGGTGTTGGTAATCAGGAGCCCACCTCAAGAACAAAGCAGCAATTCAAGTGTTGCTAATCAGGAGCCCACCTAAAGAAAAAAATAGCAATTCAAGTGCTGTTGATCAGGAGCCCACCTGAAAAACAAAGCAGCAATTCAAGTGTTGTTAATCAGGAGCCCACCTAAAGAAAAAAGCAGCAATTCAAGTGCTATTAATCAGGAGCCCACCTGAAGAACAAAACAACAATTCAAGTGTTGGTAATAAGGCTGCCACCTAAAGAATAAAACAACAACTCAAGTATTGGTAATCAGGAGCCCACCTTAAGTACAAAGCAACAATTCAAGTATTGGTTATCAGGAGCCCACATGAAGAACAAAGAAAGAATTCAAGTGTTGGTAATTTGGAGCCCAACTGACGAACAAAGCAGCAGCTCAAGTGTTGGTAATCAGAAGCCCATCTTAAAAACAAAGCAGTAGTTCAAGTGCTGGTAATCAGGAGCCCACCTGAAGAACAGAGCAACAATTCAAGTGTTGGTAATCAGGAGCCCACCTGAGAATAAAGCAATAATTCAAGTGTTGGTAATCAGGATCCCACCTGAAGAACAAAGAAGCAATTCAAGTGTAGGTAATCAGGAGCCCACCTGAAGAATAAAGCAGCAGTTCAAGTATTGGTAATTAGGAGCCCACCTGTAGAACAAAGCAGCAATTTAAGTGTTGGTAATCAGGAGCCCACCTGAATAAAAAAGCAGCAATTCATGTGTCGGTAATAAGGAGCCCACCTGAAGAATAAAGCAACAATTCAAGTGTTGGTATTCAGGAGCCCACCTGAAGAATAAAGCAACAAATCATGTGTTGGTAATCAGGAGCCCACCAGAATAACAAAGCAACAATGCAAGTGCTGGTAATGAGGAGCCCACCTGAATAACAAAGCAATAATTCAAGTGTTGGTATTGAGGAGCCCACCTCAAGAACAAAGTAGCAATTCAAGTGTTGGTTATCTGGAGCCCACATAATGAACAAAGCAGCAATTTAAGTATTGGTAATCAGGAGCCCACCTGAAGAACAAAGCAATAATTCAAGTGTTGGTAATCAGGAGCCCATCTGAAGAACAAAGCAGCAATTCGAGTGTAGGTAATCTGGAGCTCACCTGAAGAATAAAGCATTCGTTCAAGTATTGGTAATTAGGAGCCCACCTGAGGAACAAAGCAGCAATTCAAGTGTTGGTAATCAGGAGCCCACCTGAATAAAAAAGTAGCAATTCAAGTGTTGGTAATAAGGACCCCACCTGAAGAACAAAACAGCAATTCAAGTGTTGGTATTCAGTAGACCACCAGAAGAATAAAGCAACACTTCATGTGTTGGTAATCAGGAGCCCACCAGAATAACAAAGCAACAATGCAAGTGCTGGTAATGAAGAGCCCACCTGAAGAACAAAGCAATAATTCAAGTGTTGGTAATGAGGAGCCCACATGAAGAAAAAAGCAGCAATTCAAGTGTTGGTAATCAGGAGCCCACATGAAGAAAACAGTAGCAATTTAAGTGTTTGTAATCAGGAGCCCACTTGAAGAACAAAGCAGCAGCTCAAGTATTGGTAATCAGGAGATCACCTAAAAAACAAAGCAGCAGCTCAAGTGTTGGTAATTAGGAGCCCACCTAAAGAACAAAGTAGCAGTTCAAGTATTGGTAATCAGAAGCCCACCTGAAGAACGAAGCAACAATTCAAGTGTAGCTAATCAGGAGCCCCACCATACGAATAAAACAACAATTCAAATGTTGGTAATCATGAGCGCACCTGAAGGACAAAACAATAATTCAAGTGTATGTAATCAGGAGCCCACCTGAAGAACAAAGTAGTAGTTCAAGTATTGGTAATCAGGAGCACACCTGAAGAAAAAAGAAGCAACATGTATCGGTAATCAGGAGCCTACCTGACGAAAAAGCAACAATTCAAGTGTTGGTATTCAGGAGCCCACCTGAAGAACAAAGCAACAATTCATGTGTCGGTAATAAGGAGCCCACCTGAAGAACAAAGCAACAATTCATGTGTTGGTAATCAGAAGCCCACTAGAAGAACAAAGCAGCAGCTCAAGTATTGGTAATCAGGAGATCACCTAAAAAACAAAGCAGCAGCTCAAGTGTTGGTAATCAGGAGCCCACCTGAAGAACAAAGCAGCAGTTCAAGTATTGGTAATCAGAAGCCCACCTGAAGAACAAAGCAGCAATTCAAGTGTAGCTAATCAGGAGCCCACCTGAAGAACAAAACAACAATTCAAGTGTTGGTAATCATGAGCCCACCTGAAGAACAAAACAATAATTCAAGTGTATGTAATCAGGGGCCCACCTGAAGAACAAAGCAGTAGTTCATGTATTGGTAATCAGGAGCACACCTGAAGAAAATAGAAGCAACATGTATCGGTAATCAGGAGCCTACCTGACGAAAAAGCAACAATTCAAGTGTTGGTATTCAGGAGCCCACCTGAAGAACAAAGCAACAATTCATGTGTCGGTAATAAGGAGCCCACCTGAAGAACAAAGCAACAATTCATGTGTTGGTAATCAGAAGCCCACTAGAAGAACAAAGCAACAATTTAAGTGCTGGTAATGAGGAGCCCACCTGAAGAACAAAGCAACAATTCAAGTGTTTGTAATGGGGAGCCCACCTGAAGAAGAAAGCAACAATTCAAGTGTTGGTAATTAGGAGTCCACATGAAGAACATAGTAGAAATTCAAGTGTTGGTAATCAGGAGCCCACCTGAAGAACAAAGCAGCATCTCAAGTATTGGTAATCAGGAGCCCACCTAAAAATCAAAGCAGTAGCTTAAGTGTTTGTAATAAGGAGCCCACTTGAAGAACAAAGCAGCAATTCAAGTTTTGGTAATCAGGAGCCCACCTCAAGAACAATGCAGCAATTCAAGTGTTACTAGTCAAAAGCCCACAAAAAGAACAAAGCAGCAATTCAAATGTTGGTAATCAGGAGCCCACCCGAAGAACAAAGCAACAATTCCAGTGTTGGTAATCAGGATCCCACCTAAAGAACAAAGCAGTAGTTCAAATATTTGTAATCAGAAGCCCACCTTAAGAACAAAAAAGTAGCTCAAGTATTGGTAATCAGGAGCACACCTGAAGAAAAAAGAAGCAATTCATTTATTGGTAATCAGGAGCCTACCTGACGAAAAAAGCAACAATTCAAGTGTTGGTAATCAGGAGCCCACCTGAATAACAAAGCAATGTAAGGCCCCGTGAAATTCCTACTCAAAAACCCGGATCCCGCGGCGCCAAGTTAGGATCATGTGTTAGAAATTAGTAAATAGCTCTCCACGGCATGGAACTTTTTGGATTGAATAATGCATTAAAAATTCAGGAATAAATTTCCAGAATAATGCAAGAAATGCAGTCCAGAATGCGGTCGCATGATTGAAATGCGGACCGCATATCTGCCGCAGAATGAGGCAGAATGTTAGTTAAAATTGAAGTCAGTAATGCGGTCGCATAATCGAAATGCGGACCGCATAGTCATCGCATATTTTACTTTGACTTGTGCGAGGGTCAGTTCTGCGGTGCACTTTGCGACCGCAGAACATGAATGCAGACCGCATTCTTAATGTAGACCGAGTCAGAATGTTAATTTTTAGGGAGCATTTTGCGGTCCATTATGCGGACCGCATGTTTACTCTACGATCGCAAATGGGACCGCATACTTGACTCGGGGCTCCAATTTTCTAATTTTATAACCCAACCCCATGTCGATATATTACACCCTACCTTTCATTTTAGGCTCATTCTTCTGATACATTTAGAGAGAGAGAAGGGGTCCTAGAGGGAGAAGGAGTTCTTAATCAATGTTTCTCCATAAGATCTTGCTTAAACCTTGAAGATTTGTCAAGAAAGGCACCTTGGTCATCTTCCAACAAGGTAAGGGTCTATAATCCAAGCTCTAAATTTCTAGATATAACTAAGATAGACCATTAGAAGGGTAATTGATGAGGATAGAAGTGGATATATTTCATGCATGAGTTCTTAAGAGTATTTTGTTAGGTCTTGAGCTAAGGATGGGATGAGGGATGGTAGGATCTTTCACAAAATAGTTTTAAAAGCATGAGACCCACTTAGTGCATGAAAATATGCTCAAATGAACTAGAAATATGATCACCTCTCTAATTTGTGGTTCGATTTGTCATGTTCCTAAGATATTGATGTTGCTAAGAATCTCGGAGTATAGTAGGACTTAAGGAAAGCTCAATCGAGGTATGTAGGCTAAACTCGCTCTCTCGGAAGTGAATTCCATATTTGTTTGTAAGTTTAAGTGTGGTTTACCTGCCAAAAATCGTAGTCCTGAGTCGCCTCTCAAAAGAAGTTAGCATGCTAATTGGGTAAGAAGAATTGTCTGTTCACTGCTCCTAGTTGCTATTGTGTGTATTAAATGACTTGGTTGATATTGTCTACTTGCTGATGAGATGTAATGACATATGGAAATGAATCGAATAAGGACGAGTGAAATAAATATAAAATAGTCTCAAATCTTATGAGCAAACTTCCAAAAGTAGAATGGCCTAACGGTCTTGTACCCGAACTACGCCCATAAGTGGCTGTTTTATATAATTCCTTGTCTTACAGATACGATCCACTCAACATGTGATAAAATTGTTGGTTGGTATATTCCTATGTGGGAAGAGTCCTTTATGCTTGATAATTCTATCTGTGTTGGATTTGAAAATATAAAATTTCCGAAATATTTTGTATATTGATATTGTTTGGTGATCTTTGGAAATAAACGGATGAAAATGTGAAAAACCTAATACGGCCATCGTGCCAGGAATAAAGAATCTTGTGAACGGCCAAATGAGCCAGGGAAACACTATTGTTGTTGGTGACTGGAAATACTAATGGGAATCTATAAATTGTGAAAGATATTGAGGTAAGCATGGTTGCATTTATGCCATATTTGTATACTTGTATTTATACTGTAATTGTGTGCAATACTAGATTGAATAAAATATGTTTTCGGGAGTATCTTTAGCAACACCGAGGAAGGGTGGGTCATAAGACTCATTCCTGAAACTACATGTGCCGGTGTAGGGGTGCATCGAGCTTATTCCCCTTAACTGGGATGATCTTGGCAACATTGAAATTTGGTAACGCCAACCCACATGGCATATGTGGGAAGGCAGCTTAGCCGATCGGGCCGTGATCGGATGCCATGCTGCACACATGGTGGTATAGTGCTGGAAATCAATTAATTTGGAAATATGATACTTGGGAAATTAAAAACTGGAAATTTGTGATTTGATATATGTCTCTAAAAAGGGATGACTTAGCCGATCGGGTCGTGATCGGACTCTGTGCTATCAAAGACGGTAGTAAAACTTATATCGGTGCTAGAGATCTCCCAACAAAACAAAAGGTATATATATTATTTTCATAAAGTAGAGGACCAACATGTTTCATAATTGGGTGTTAGAATATTGTTGATCTTGACTTATTGTTTGTGAATTCTTTGCTTGTATGGATATTCTACTCTGAAATAGTACTTTTAGCCTTACATACTAGTGCTATTCGACGGCACTAACGTCCCTTTTGCCGGGGGCGCTACAATCGTGTTATGATTGTAGGTGGTTCTACAGCAGGTATTCCAGTCCACCGGTGGTAGCACCTCATCTACTTTTATTCAGTTGTGTTGGTGAGCCCCACTCCATCCCGAGGTCACGTTATGTATCTTTTGTTTCTTTTTTTTTATACATTTTGAGGTATAGCTGGGGCCTTGTTACCGGCATTACTCTATTTGCTCTTATCCTGTATTTAGAGGCTCCGTAGACTATCGTAGGTGGAGGTTGATGTTGGGAGTCCAGGCTAGAAATGTTGGTACTAGACAAGCATGATTTTCGTTAAATTTGTAAACAGGTAATATTTTGAAAAAAGACTAAATGAAGCAATTACAAAGAATGAAATGAGGGTTGCTAATAACAGATTTCCTTGCATTTTACTAAATGGGATAATATCCCCTCTTTGTTTATGAACTAGTTTGGGTAGAATGAAATATAGCAGGCTTGCTCAGCCGGGTTTACTCGGTTGAGCGCGGGTCGCGCTCCTCGGATTTTGGGGCATGACACAACAATTCAATTGTTGGTAATCAGGAGCCAACATGAAGAACAAAACAACAATTCATGTGTTAGTAATCAGGATCCCACCAGAAGAACAATACAACAATTCAAGTGCTAGTAATGAGGATCCCACCTGAAGATCAAAGCAATAATTCAAGTGTTGGTAATGAGGAGCCCACTTGAAGAACAAAGCAGCAATTCAAGTGTTGGTAATCAGGAGCCCACATGAAGAACAAAGTAGCAGTTCAAGTGCTGGTAATCAGGATCCCACCCGAAGAACAAAGAAGTAGCTCAAGTATTGGTAATCAGGAGCCCACCTAAAAAACAAAGCAGCAGCTCAAGTGTTGGTAATAGGGAGCCCACCTGAAGAACAAAGCAGCAATTCAAGTGTTGGTAATCAGGAGCCCACCTCAAGAACAAAGCAGCAATTCAAGTGTTGCTAATCAGGAGACCACCTAAAGAACAAAGTAGCAATTCAAGTGTTGGTAATCAGGAGCCCACTTGAAGATTCAAAACAACAATTCAAGTGTTGTTAATCAGGAGCCCACATGAAGAACACAGTAGCAATTCAAGTGTTGGTAATTAGGAGCCCACCTGAAGAACAAAGCAGCAACTCAAGTATTGGTAATTAGGAGCCCAACTAAAAAACAAAGCAACAACTCAAGTATTGATAATAAGGAGCCCACCTGAAGAACAAAGAAGCAATTCAAGTGTTGGTAATCAGGAGCCCACCTCAAGAACAAAGCAACAATTCAAGTGTTGCTAATCAGGAGCCCACCTAAAGAAAAAAACAGCAATTCAAGTGCTGTTAATCAGGAGCCCACCTTAAAAACAAAGAAGCAATTCAAGTGTTGTTAATCAGAAGCCTACCTGAAGAACAAAATAACAATTCAAGTGTTGGTAATACGGCGGCCACCTAAAGAACAAAAGAACAACTCAAGTGTTGGAAATCAGGAGCCCACCTGAAGTACAAAGCAACAATTCAAGTATTGGTTATCAGGAGCCCATATGAAGAACAAAGGAAGAATTCAAGTGTTGGTAATTTGGAGCCCAACTGACGAACAAAGCAGCAACTCAAGTGTTGGTAATCAGGAGCCCACCTTTACTATAAGGCAGTAGTTCAAGTGTTGGTAATCAGGAGCCCACCTGAAGAACAAAACAACAATTCAAGTGTTGGTAATCAGGAGCCCACCTGAAGAACAAAGCAATAATTCAAGTGTTGGTAATCAGGAGCACACCTGAAGAACAAAGCAGCAATTCAAGTGTAGGTAATCAGGAGCCCACCTGAAGAACAAAGCACCAGCTCAAGTATTGGTAATCAGGAGCACACCTGATGAAAAAAGAAGCAATTCATGGATTGGTAATAAGGAGCCTACCTGACGAAAAAAGCAACAATTTAAGTATTGGTAATAAGGAGCCTACCTTAAGAACAAACCAACATGTCAAGTGTTGGTAATCAGGAGCCCACTTGAAGAACAAAGCAACAATTCATGTGTTAGTGATCAAGAGCCCACCAGAGGAACAATGCAACAATTCAAGTGCTGGTAATGAGGAGCCCTCCTGAAGAACGAAGCAATAATTCAAGTGTTGGTAATGAGGAGTCCACCTAAAGAACAAATCAACAATTCAAGTGTTGGTAATCGGGAGCTTCCATAAAGAACAAAGCAGCAATTTAAGTGCTGGAAATCAGGAGCCCATCTGAAGTACAAAGCAACAGTTCAAGTGTTGGTAATCAGGAGCCCACCTAAAAAACAAAGCAGCAGCTCAAGTGTTGGAAATAAGGAGCCCACCTGAAGAACAAAGCAGCAATTCAAGAGTTGGTAATCAGGAGCCCACCTCAAGAACAACGCAACAATTCAAGTGTTGCTAATCAAGAGCCCACCTAAAGAACAAAGCAGCAATAGAAGTGTTGGTAATCAGGTGTCCACCTGAAGATTCAAAGCAGCAATACAAGTGTTGGTAAGCAGGAGCCCACATAAAGAACACATTAGCAATTCAAGTGTTGGTAATCAGGAGCCCACCTGAAGAACAAAGCAGCAGCTCAAGCATTGGTAGGCAGGAGCCCAACTAATAAACAAAGCAGCACCTCAAATGTTGGTAATAAGGAGCCCACCTAAATAAAAAAGCAGCAATTCAAGTGTTGGTAATCAGGAGCCCACATAAAGAACAAAGCAACAATTTAAGTGTTGGAAATTAGGAGCCCACCTGAAGTACAAAGCAACAATTCAAGTGTTGGTAATCAGGAGCCCACCTAAAAAACAAAGCAGCAGCTCAAATGTTGGAAATAAGGAGCCCACCTGAAGAACAAAGCATCAATTCAGGTGTTGGTAATCAGGAGCCCACCTCAAGAACAACGCAGCAATTCAAGTGTTGCTAATCAGGAGCCCACCTAAAGAAAAAGCAGCAATTCAAGTGTCGGTAATCAGGAGCCCACCTAAAGAACAAAGGAACAATTCAAGTATTGGTAATCAGGAGTCCACCTGAAGAACAAAGTAAAAATTCAAGTGTTGGTAATCAGGAGCCTACCTGAAGAACAAAACAACAATTCAAGTGTTGGTAATAAGGCGGCCACCTGAAGAACAAAACAACAATTCAAGTGTTGGTAATCAGGAGCCTACATGAAGTACAAAGAAACAATTCAAGTGTTGGTAACCAGGAGCCCACATGAAAAACAAAGGAAGAATTCAAGTGTTGGTAGTCAGGAGCCCACCTGACGAACAAAGCAGCAGCTCCAGTGTTGGTAATAAGGAGCCCACCTAATAAACAAAGCAGCAGTTCAAGTGTTGGTAATAAGGAGCCCACCTGAAGAACAAAGCAGCAATTCAAGTGTTGGTAATCGGGAGCCCATCTTAAGAACAAAGCAAATATTTAAGTGTTGGTAATGAGGAGTCTTCCTGAAGAACAAAGCATCAGTTCAAGTGTTGGTAATCAGGAGCCCACCTGAAGAACAAAGCAACAGTTCAAGTGTTGGTAATTAGGAGCACATCTGCAGAACAAAGCAGCAATTCAAGTGTTGGTAATCAGGAGACCACCAGAATAACAATGCAGTAATTTGAGTAATAGTAATCTGGAGCCCACCAGAAGAACAAAGCAGCAATTCGAGTGTTGGTAATCAGGAGCCCACCTAAAGAACGAAGCAGCAATTTGAGTGTTGGTAATGAGGAGCCCATCTGAAGAACGAAGATGCAATTCATGTGTTGGTAATCAGGAACCCACCTGAAGAACAAAACATCAATTCAAGTGTTGGTAATCCGGTGCCCACATGAAGAATAAAGCAACAATTCAAGTGCTGGTAATCAGGAGCCCACCTGAAGAACAAAGCAGCAGCACAAGTGTTGGTAATCAGGAATCCACCTGAAGAACAAAGCAATAATTCACGTGCTGGTTAGGAAACCCACTTGCAGAACAAAGCTGCAATTCAAGCGTTGGTAATGAGGAGCCCACCTGAAGAACAAAGTAGTAATTCAAGTGTTGGTAATCAGGAGCCCACATGAAGAACAAAGAAGCAATTCAAGTGTTGGTAATCAGGTGCCCACTTGAAGAACAAATAAACAGTTCAATTATTGGTAATCAGGAGCCCACCTGAAAAACAAAGCAGCAGTATAAGTGTTGGTAATCAGGAGCCCACCTGAAGAACAAAGCAGCAATTCAAGAGTTGGTAATCCGGTGCCCACATGAAGAACAAAACAACAATTCAAGTGCTGGTACTCAGGAGCCCACCTAAAGAACAAAGCAGCAGATCAAGTGTTGGTAATCAGGAGCCCACCTGAAGAACAAAGCAACAATTCAAGTGCTGGTAATTAGGAGCCCACCTGCAGAACAGAGCTGCAATTCAAGCGTTGGTAATGATGAGCCCACCTGAAGAACAAAGCAGTAATTCAAGTGTTGGAAATCAGGAGCCCACATGAAGAACAAAGAAGCAATTCAAGTGTTGGTAATCAGGTGCCCACCTGAAGAACAAATCAGCAGTTCAATTATTGGTAATCAGGAGCCCACCTGAATAACAAAGCATCAGTTTAAGTGTTGGTAATCAGGAGCCCACCTGAAGAACAAAGCAGCAATTCAAGTGTAGGTAATCAGGAGTCCACCTGAAGAACAAAGCAGCAATTCAAGTGTAGGTAATCAGGAGCCCACCTGAAGAATAAAGAAGCAATTCAAGTGTTGGTAATCAGGAGCCTACCTGAAGAACAAAGAAATAATTCAAGTGTTGGTAATCAGGATCCCACCTGAAGAACAAAGCAGCAGCTCAAGTGTTCTTAATGTGGAGCCTACCTAAAAAACAAAGCTGCAGTTTAAGTGTAGGTAATCAGGAGCCCACCTGAAGAACAAAGCAGCAGTTCAAGTGTTGGTGATCAGAAGCCCACCTGAAGAACAAAGCAGCAATTCAAGTGTTGCTATTCAGGATCCCACCTGAAGAACAAAACAGAAATTCAAGTGTTGGTAATCAGGAGCCCACCTAAAGAATAAAGCAGCAATTCAAGTGTTGGTAATCAGGAGCACACCTGAAGAAAAGAGAAGCAATTCATGTAATGGTAATCGGGAGCCTATCTGACAAAAAAAGCAACAATTCAAGTGTTGGTAATCAGGAGCCCACCTGAAGAACAAAGCAACAATTCAAGTATTGGTAATCAGGAGTCCACCTGAAGAACAAAGCAACAATTCATGTGTTGGTAATCAGGAGCCCACCAGAAGAACAAAGCAGCAATTCTAGTGTTGGTAATCAGGTGCCCACATGAAGAACACAATAGCAATTCAAGTGTTGGTAATCAGGAGCCCACCTGAAGAACAAAGCAGCAGCTCAAGCACTGGTAATCAAGAGCCCACCTAAAAAACAAAGCAGCAGCTCTAGTATTGCTAATCTAGAGTCTACCTGAAGAACGAAGCAGCAATTCAAGTGTTGGTAATTAGGAGCCCACCGCAAGAACAAAGCAGTAATTCAAGTGTTGCTAATCCGGAGCCTACCTAAAGAACAAAGCAGCAATTCAAGTGGTGGTAATCAGGAGCCCACCTGAAGTACAAAGCAGCAATTCAAGTGTTGCTAATCAGGAACCCACCTGAAGAACAAAGCAATAATTCAAGTGTTAGTAATCAGTAGCCCACCTGAAGAATAAAGCAACTGTTCAAATATTGGTAATTAGGAGCACACATGAAGAACAAACCAGCAATTCAAGTGTTGGTAATAAGGAGCCCACCTGAAGAACAAAACAACAATTTTAGTGTTGGTAATCAGGAGCAGACATGAAGTACAAAGCAATAATTCATTTATTGGTAATCAGGAGCCCACATAAAGAACATATGAAGTATTCAAGTGTTGGCAATCAGAAGCCCACCTGAAGAACAAAGCAACAACTCAAGTGTAGGTAATAAAGTGCCCACATAATAAACAAAGCAGCAGTTCAAGTGTTTGTAATCAAGAGCCCACTTAAACAATAAAGCAGCAATTCAAGTGTTTCTAATCAGGAGCCCACCTGAAGAACAAAGCAATAATTCAAGTGTTGGTAATAAGGAGCCCACCTGAAGAATAAAGCAGCAATTCAAGTGTTGGTAATCAGGAGCCCACTTGAAGAAAAAAGCAGTAGTACAAGTATTGGTAATCAGGAGCGCACCTGAAGAACAAAGCAGCAATTCAAGTGTTGGTAATCAGTTGTCCACCTGAAGAACAAAGCAGCAATTCAAGTGTTGGTAATCAGGAGCCCACCTGAAAAATGAAGCTGCTGTTCAAGTGTTGGTAATCAGGCGCCCACCTGAAGAACAAATCAGCAGTTCAATTATTGGTAATCAGGAGCCCACCTGAAAAACAAAGCAGCAGTTTAAGTGTTGGTAATCAGGAGCCTACCTGAAGAACAAAGAAACAATTCAAGTGTTGGTAATCAGGATCCCACCTGAAGAACAAAGCAGCAGCTCAAGTGTTCTTAATGTAGAGCCCACCTAAAAAACAAAGCTGCAGTTTAAGTGTAGGTAATCAGGAGCCCACCTGAAGAACAAAGCAGCAATTCAAGTGTTGCTAATAAGGATCCCACCTGAAGAACAAAACAAAAATTCAAGTGTTGGTAATCAGGAGCCCACCTAAAGAATAAAGCAGCAATTCAAGTGTTGGTAATCAGGAACCCACCTGAAGAACAAAGCAACAGTTCAAGTATTGGTAATCAGGAGCATACCTAAAGAAAAGAGAAGCAATTCATGTAATGGTAATCGGGAGCCTATCTGACAAAAAAGCAACAATTCGAGTGTTGGTAATCAGGAGCCCACCTGAAGAACAAAGCAACAATTCAAGTATTGGTAATCAGGAGTCCACCTGAAGAACAAAGCAACAATTAATGTGTTGGTAATCAGGAGCCCACCAGAAGAACAAAGCAGCAATTCTAGTGTTGGTAATCAGGAGCCCACATGAAGAACACAGTAGCAAGTCAAGTGTAGGTAAACAGAAGCCCACCTGAAGAACAAACCAGCAGCTCAAGCATTGGTAATCAGGAGCCCACCTAAAAAACAAAGCAGCAGCTCTAGTGTTGCTAATCTAGAGCCCACCTGAAGAACAAAGCAGCAATTCAAGTGTTGGTAATTAGGAGCCCACCGCAAGAACAAAGCAGTAATTCAAGTGTTGCTAATCCGGAGCCTACCTAAAGAACAAAGTAGCAATTCAAGTGGTGGTAATCAAGAGCCCACCTGAAGAACAAAGAAGCAATTCAAGTGTTAGTAATCAGTAGCCCACCTGAAGAATAAAGAAACTGTTCAAATATTGGTAATCAGGAGCACACATGAAGAACAAACCAGCAATTGAAGTGTTGGTAATAAGGAGCCCACCTGAAGAACAAAACAACAATTTTACTGTCGGTAATCAGGAGCGTAGTTCAAGTACAAAGCAATAATTCATTTATAGGTAATCAGGAGCCCACATGAAGAACATAGGAAGTATTCAAGTGTTGGTAATCAGGAGCCCACCTAAAGAACGAAGTAGCAATTTGAGTGTTGGTAATCAGGAGCCCATCTGAAGAACGAAGCAGCAATTCAAGTGTTGGTAGTCAGGAACCCACCTGAAGAACAAAGCAACAATTCAAGTGTTTGTAATCCGGTGCCCACATGAAGAACAAAGCAACAATTCGAGTGCTGGTAATCAGAAGCCCACCTGAAGAACAAAGCAGCAGCACAAGTGTTGGTAATCAGGAATCCACCTGAAGAACAAAGCAACAATTCAAGTGCTGGTAATTAGGAAACCCACCTGCAGAACAAAGCTGCAATTCAAGCGTTGGTAATGATGAGCCTACCTAAAGAACAAAGTAGTAATTCAAGTGTTGGTAATCAGGAGCCCATATGAAGAACAAAGAAACAATTCAAGTGTTGGTAATCAGGTGCCTACTTGAAGAACAAATAAACAGTTCAATTATTGGTAATCGGGAGCCCACCTGAAAAACAAAGCAGCAGTATGAGTGTTGGTAATCAGGAGCCCACCTGAAGAACAAAGCAGCAATTCAAGAGTTGGTAATCCGGTGCCCACATGAAGAATAAAGCAACAATTCAAGTGCTGGTAATCAGGAGCCCACCTGAAGAACAAAGCAGCAGCTCAAGTGTTGGTAATGAGGAGCCCACCTGAAGAACAAAGCAACAATTCAAGTGCTGGTAATTAGGACCCCACCTGCAGAACAAAGCTGCAATTCAAGCGTTGGTAATGATGAGCCCACCTGAAGAACAAAGAAGTAATTCAAGTGTTGGAAATCAGGAGCCCACATGAAGAACAAAGAAGCAATTCAAGTGTTGGTAATCAGGTGCCCACCTGAAGAACAAATCAGTAGTTCAGTTATTGGTAATCAGGAGCCCACCTGAAAAACAAAGCAGCAGTTTAAGTGTTGGTAATCAGGAGCCCACCTGAAGAACAAAGTAGCAATTCAAGTGTTGGTAATCAGGAGCCTACCTAAAGAACAAAGAAACAATTCAAGTGTTGGCAATCAGGATCCCACCTGAAGAACAAAGCAGCAGCTCAAGTGTTCTTAATGTGGAGCCCACCTAAAAAACAAAGCTGCAGTTTAAGTGTAGGTAATCAGGAGCCCACCTGAAGAACAAAGCACTAGTTCAAGTGTTGGTGATCAGAAGCCCACCTGAAGAACAAAGTAGCAATTCAAGTGTTGCTAATCAGGATCCCACCTGAAGAACAAAACAAAAATTCAAGTGTTGGTAATCAGGAACCCACCTGAAGAACAAAGCAGCAGTTCAAGTATTGGTAATCAGGAGCACACCTGAAGAAAAGAGAAACAATTCATGTAATGGTAATCGAGAGCCGATCTGACAAAAAAAGCAACAATTCAAGTGTTGGTAATCAGGAGCCCATCTGAAGAACAAAGCAACAATTCAAGTGTTGGTAATCAGGAGTCCACGTGAAGAACAAAGCAACAATTCATGTGTTGGTAATCAGGAGCCCACCAGAAGAACAAAGCAGCAATTCTAGAGTTGGTAATTACGAGCCCACATGAAGAACACAGTAGCAATTCAAGTGTTGGTAATCAGGAGCCCACCTGAAGAACAAAGTTGCAGCTCAAGCATTGGTAATCAGGAGCCCACCTAAAAAACAAAGCAGCAGCTCTAGTGTTGCTAATCTAGAGTCTACCTGAAGAACGAAGCAGCAATTCAAGTGTTGGTAATTAGGAGCCCACCACAAGAACAAAGCAGTAATTCAAGTGTTGCTAATCCGGAGCCTACCTAAAGAACAAAGCAGCAATTCAAGTGGTGGTAATCAGGAGCCCACCTGAAGAACAAAGCAGCAATTCAAGTGTTAGTAATTAGTAGCCCACCTGAAGAATAAAGCAACTATTCAAATATTGGTAATCAGGAGCACACATGAAGAATAAACCAGCAATTCAAGTGTTGGTAATAAGGAGCCCACCTGAAGAACAAAACAACAATTTTAGTGTTGGTAATCAGGAGCCCACATGAAGTACAAAGAAATAATTCATTTATTGGTAATCAGGAGCCCACATAAAGAACATAGTAAGTATTCAAGTGTTGGGAATCAGAAGCCCACCTGAAGAACAAAGCAACAGCTCAAGTGTAGGTAATCAGGAGCCCACCTGAAGAACAAAACAACAATTTTAGTGTTGGTAATCAGGAGCGCACCTGAAGAACAAAACAACAATTTTAGTGTTGGTAATCAGGAGCGCACCTGAAGAACAAAACAACAATTTTAGTGTTGGTAATCAGGAGCGCACCTGAAGAACAAAACAACAATTTTAGTGTTGGTAATCAGGAGCGCACCTGAAGAACAAAACAACAATTTTAGTGTTGGTAATCAGGAGCGCACCTGAAGAACAAAACAACAATTTTAGTGTTGGTAATCAGGAGCGCACCTGAAGAACAAAACAACAATTTTAGTGTTGGTAATCAGGAGCGCACCTGAAGAACAAAACAACAATTTTAGTGTTGGTAATCAGGAGCGCACCTGAAGAACAAAACAACAATTTTAGTGTTGGTAATCAGGAGCGCACCTGAAGAACAAAACAACAATTTTAGTGTTGGTAATCAGGAGCGCACCTGAAGAACAAAACAACAATTTTAGTGTTGGTAATCAGGAGCGCACCTGAAGAACAAAACAACAATTTTAGTGTTGGTAATCAGGAGCGCACCTGAAGAACAAAACAACAATTTTAGTGTTGGTAATCAGGAGCGCACCTGAAGAACAAAACAACAATTTTAGTGTTGGTAATCAGGAGCGCACCTGAAGAACAAAACAACAATTTTAGTGTTGGTAATCAGGAGCGCACCTGAAGAACAAAACAACAATTTTAGTGTTGGTAATCAGGAGCGCACCTGAAGAACAAAACAACAATTTTAGTGTTGGTAATCAGGAGCGCACCTGAAGAACAAAACAACAATTTTAGTGTTGGTAATCAGGAGCGCACCTGAAGAACAAAACAACAATTTTAGTGTTGGTAATCAGGAGCGCACCTGAAGAACAAAACAACAATTTTAGTGTTGGTAATCAGGAGCGCACCTGAAGAACAAAACAACAATTTTAGTGTTGGTAATCAGGAGCGCACCTGAAGAACAAAACAACAATTTTAGTGTTGGTAATCAGGAGCGCACCTGAAGAACAAAACAACAATTTTAGTGTTGGTAATCAGGAGCGCACCTGAAGAACAAAACAACAATTTTAGTGTTGGTAATCAGGAGCGCACCTGAAGAACAAAACAACAATTTTAGTGTTGGTAATCAGGAGCGCACCTGAAGAACAAAACAACAATTTTAGTGTTGGTAATCAGGAGCGCACCTGAAGAACAAAACAACAATTTTAGTGTTGGTAATCAGGAGCGCACCTGAAGAACAAAACAACAATTTTAGTGTTGGTAATCAGGAGCGCACCTGAAGAACAAAACAACAATTTTAGTGTTGGTAATCAGGAGCGCACCTGAAGAACAAAACAACAATTTTAGTGTTGGTAATCAGGAGCGCACCTGAAGAACAAAACAACAATTTTAGTGTTGGTAATCAGGAGCGCACCTGAAGAACAAAACAACAATTTTAGTGTTGGTAATCAGGAGCGCACCTGAAGAACAAAACAACAATTTTAGTGTTGCTAATCAGGATCCCACCTGAAGAACAAAACAAAAATTCAAGTGTTGGTAATCAGGAGCCCACCTAAAGAATAAAGCAACAATTCAAGTGTTGGTAATCAGGAACCCACCTGAAGAACAAAGCAGCAGTTCAAGTATTTGTAATCAGGAGAACACCTGAAGAAAAGAGAAACAATTCATGTAATGGTAATCGAGAGCCTATCTGACAAAAAAAGCAACAATTCAAGTGTTGGTAATCAGGAGCCCACCTGAAGAACAAAGCAACAATTCAAGTGTTGGTAATCAGGAGCCCACCTGAAGAACAAAGCAACAATTCAAGTGTTGGTAATCAGGAGTCCACCTGAAGAATAAAGCAACAATTCATGTTTTGGTAATCAGGAGCCCACCAGAAGAACAAAGCAGCAATTCTAGAGTTGGTAATTACGAGCCCACATGAAGAACACAGTAGCAATTCTAGTGTTGGTAATAAGGAGCCCACCTGAAGAACAAAGCAGCAACTCAAGCTTTAGTAATCAGGAGCGCACCTAAAAAACAAAGTAGCAGCTCCAGTGTTGCTAATCTAGAGTCTACCTGAAGAATGAAGCAGCAATTCAAGTGTTGGTAATTAGGAGCCCACCGCAAGAACAAAGCAGTAATTCAAGTGTTGCTAATCCGGAGCCTACCTAAAGAACAAAGCAGCAATTCAAGTGGTGGTAATCAGGAGCCCACCTGAAGAACAAAGCAGCAATTCAAGTGTTGGTAATTAGGAGCCCACCGCAAGAACAAAGCAGTAATTCAAGTGTTGCTAATCCGGAGCCTTCCTAAAGAACAAAGCAGCAATTCAAGTGGTGGTAATCAGGAGCCCACCTGAAGAACAAAGCAGCAATTCAAGTGTTAGTAATCAGTAGCCCACCTGAAGAATAAAGCAACTTTTGAAATACTGGTAATGAGGAGCACACATGAAGAACAAACAAGCAATTCAAGTGTTGGTAATAAGGAGCCCTCCTGAAGAACAAAACAACAATTTTAGTGTTGGTAATCAGGAGCCCACCTGAAATACAAAGCAATAATTCATTTATAGGTAATCAGGAGCCCACATGAAGAACATAGAAAGTATTCAAGTGCTGGCAATCGGAAGCCCACCTGAAGAACAAAGCAACAACTCAAGTGTAGGTAATAAATAGCCCACATGATAAACAAAGCAGCAGTTCAAGTGTTGGTAATCAAGAGCCCACTTGAAGAATAAAGCAGCAATTCAAGTGTTGGTAATCAGGAGACCACTTGAAGAACAAAGCAGTAGTTCAAGTATTGGTAATCAGGAGCGCACCTGAAGAACAAAGCAGCAATTCAAGTGCTGGTAATCAGTTGTCCACCTGAAGAACAAAGCAGCAATTCAAGTGTTGGTAATCAGGAGCCCACTTGAAAAATGAAGCAGCTGTTCATGTTTGGTAATCAAGCGCCCACCTGAAGAACAAATCAGCAGTTCAATTATTGGTAATCAGGAGCCCACCTGAAAAACAAAGCAGCAGTTTACATGTTGGTAATCAGGAGCCCACCTGAAGAACAAAGCAGCAATTCAAGTGTAGGTAATCATGAGCCCACCTGAAGAACAAAGTAGCAATTCAAGTGTTGGTAATCAGGAGCCTACCTGAAGAACAAAGAAACAATTCAAGTGTTGGTAATCAGGATCCCACCTGAAGAACAAAGCAACAGCTCAAGTGTTCTTAATGTGGAGCCCACCTAAAAAATAAAGCTGCAGTTTAAGTGTAGGTAATCAGGAGTCCACCTAAAGAACAAAGCAGCAGTTCAAGTGTTGGTGATCAGAAGCCCACCTGAAGAACAAAGCAGCAATTCAAGTGTTGCTAATCAGGATCCCACCTGAAGAACAAAACAAAAATTCAAGTGTTGGTAATCAGGAGCCCACCTAAAGAATAAAGCAGCAATTCAAGTGTTGGTAATCAGGAACCCACCTGAAGAACAAAGCAGCAGTTCAAGTATTGGTAATCAGGAGCACACCTGAAGAAAAGAGAAGCAATTCATGTAATGGTAATCGGGAGCCTATCTGAC
>MU667487.1:0-22510 GCA_026770625.1 Nicotiana glauca | reverse complement strand
TCAGGATCCCACCTGAAGAACAAAACAAAAATTCAAGTGTTGGTAATCAGGAGCCCACCTAAAGAATAAAGCAGCAATTCAAGTGTTGGTAATCAGGAACCCACCTGAAGAACAAAGCAGCAGTTAAAGTATTGGTAATCAGGAGCACACCTGAAGAAAAGAGAAGCAATTCATGTAATGGTAATCGGGAGCCTATCTGAAGAACAAAGAAACAATTCAAGTATTGGTAATCAGGAGTCCACCTGAAGAACAAAGCAACAATTCGTGTGTTGGTAATCAGGAGCCCACCAGAAGAACAAAGCAGCAATTCTAGTGTTGGTAATCAGGAGCCCACATGAAGAACACAGTAACAATTCATGTGTTGGTAATCTGGAGCCCACCTGAAGAACAAAGCAGCAGCTCAAGCATTGGTAATCAGGAGCCCACCTAAAAAACAAAGCAGCAGCTCTAGTGTTGCTAATCTAGAGTCTACCTGAAGAACAAAGCAGCAATTTAAGTGTTGGTAATTAGGAGCCCACCGTAAGAACAAAGCAGTAATTCAAGTGTTGCTAATCCGGAGCCTACCTAAAGAACAAAGCATCAATTCAAGTGGTGGTAATCAGGAGCCCACCTGAAGAACAAAGCAGCAATTCAAGTGTTAGTAATCAGTAGCCTACCTGAAGAATAAAGCAACTGTTCAAATATTGTTAATCAGGAGCACACATGAAGAACAAACCAGCAATTCAAGTGTTGGTAATAAGGAGCCCACCTGAAGAACAAAACAACAATTTTAGTGTTGGTAATCAGGAGCCCACCTGAAGTACAAAGGAATAATTCATTTATTGGTAATCAGGAGCGCACATGAAGAACATAGGAAGTATTCAAGTGTTGGCAATCAGAAGCCGACCTGAAGAACAAAGCAACAGCTCAAGTGTAGGTAATAAAGAGCCCACATAATAAACAAATCAGCAGTTCAAGTGTTGGTAATCAAGAGCCCACTTGAAGAATAAAGCAACAATTCAAGTGTTGCTAATCAGGAGCCCACCTGAAGAACAAAGCAATAATTCAAGTATTGGTAATAAGGAGCCCACCTGAAGAACAAAGCAGCAATTCAAGTGTTGGTAATCAGGAGCCCACTTGAAGAACAAAGCAGTAGTTCAAGTATTGGTAATCAGGAGCGCACCTGAAGAACAAAGCAACAATTCAAGTGTGGGTAATCAGTTGTCCACCTGAAGAACAAAGCAACAATTCAAGTGTTGGTAATTAGGAGCCCACCTAAAGAACAAAGTAGCAATTCAAGTGTTGCTAATCAGGAGCCCACCTGAAGAACAAGGCTGCAATTCAAGTGTTTGTAATCAGGATCCCAGCTGAAGAAGAAAACAACAATTCAAGTGTTGCTAATCAGGAGACCACCCGAAGAACAAAGCAATAATTCAAGTGTTGGTAATTTGGAGCCACCTGACGAATGAAGCAGCAATTCAATTGTTGGTAATCAAAAGCCCACCTGAAGAACGAAGCAACAATTCAAGTGTTGGTAATCAGGAGCCCGCATGAAGAACAAAGAAGCAATTCAGGTGTTGGTAATCATGAGCCCACCTGAAGAACAAATCAGCAGTTCAATTAGTGGTAATTAAGAGCCCACCTAATAAAAAGTAGCAGTTTAAGTGTTGGTAATCATGAGCCCACTGAAGAACAAAGCAGCAATTCAAGTGTTGGTAATCAAGATCCCACCTAAAGAACAAAGTAGCAATTTAGGTATTGGTAATCACGAGCCCACCTGAAGAACAAAGAAACAATTCAAGTGTTGGTAATCAAGAGCCCACCTAAAGAACAAAGCAGCTGCTCAAGTGTTCTTAATCAGGAGCCCACCTAAAAAACAAAGCAGCAGTTCAAGTGTAGGTAATCAGGAGACCACCTAAAGAACAAAGCAGCAATTCAAGTGTTGGAGATCAGAAGCCCACCTGAAGAACAAAGAACCAATTCAAGTGCTGCTAATCAGGATCCCACTTGAAGAACAAAACAACAATTCAAGTGTTGGTAATCAGGAGTCCACCTAAAGAATAAAGCAGCAATTCAAGTGTTGGTAATCTGGAGCCCACCTGAAGAACAAAGCAGCAGTTCAAGTATTGGTAATCGGGTGCACACTTGAAGAAAAAAGAAGCAATTCATGTATTGGTAATAAGGAGCCTACCTGACGAAAAAAGCAACAATTCTACTGTTGGTAATCAGGAGCCCACCTGAAGAACAAAGCAACAATTCAAGTGTTGGTAATCAGGAGCCCACCTGAAGAACAAAGCAACAATTCAAGTGTTGGTAATCAGGAGCCCACCTGAAGAACAAAGCAACAATTCATGTGTTGGTAATCAAGAGCCCAGCAGAAGAACAAAGCAACAATTCAAGTGCTGGTAATAAGGAGCCCACCTTAAGGACAAAGCAACAATTCAAGTCTTGGTAATGAGGAGCCCACCTTAAGAACAAAGCAACCATTCAAGTGTTGGTAATCAGGAGCCCACATGAAGAACACAGCTGCAATTCAAGTGTTGGTGATCAGGAGCCCACCTGATGAACAAAGCAGTAGCTCTAGTGTAGCTAATTAGGAGCCCACTTGAAGAACAAAGCAGCAATTCAAGTGTTGGTAATCAGGTGCCCACCACAAGAACAAAGCAGCAATTCAAGTGTTGCTAATCCAGAGCCTACCTAAAGAACAAAGCAGCTATTCAAGTGGTGGTAATCAGGAGCCCACTTGGAGAACAAAGCAGCAACTCAAGTGTTGGTAATCAGGAGCCCACCTGAAGAACAAAGCAGATGTTCAAATATTGGTAATCAGGAGCACACATGAAGAACAAAGCAGCCATTCAAGTGTTGGTAATAAGGAGCCCACCTGAAGAACAAAACAATAATTTTAGTGTTGGTAATCAGGAGCCCACCTGAAGTACAAAGCAATAATTCATATATTGGTAATCAGGAGCCCACATGAAGAACATAGGAAGAATTCAAGTGTAAGTAATAAGGAGCCCACCTAATAAACAAAGCAGCAGTTCAAGTGTTGGTAATCAAGAGCCCACCTGAAGAATAAAGCAGCAATTCAAGTGTTGCTAATCAGGAGTCCACCTGAAGAACAAAGCAATAATTCAAGAGTTGGTAATGAGGAGCCCACCTGAAGAATGAAGCTGCAATTCAAGTGTTGGTAATTAGGAGCCCACTTGAAGAACAAACCGGTAGTTCAAGTATTGGTAATCAGGAGCACACTTGAAGAAAAAAGAAGCAATTCATGTATTGGTAATCAGGAGCATACCTGACAAAAAAAGTGACAATTCAAGTGCTGGTAATCAGGATCCTACCTGAAGAACAAAGCAACAATTCATGTATTGGTAATCAGGAGCCCACCTGAAGAACAAAGCGACAATTCATGTGTTGGTTATCAGGTGCCCACCAGAAGAACAAAGCAGCAATTCTAGTATTGGTAATCAAAAGCCCATATGAAGAACACAGTTGCAATTCACGTGTTGGTAATCAGGAGCCCACTGAAGAACAAAGCAGCAGCTCAAGTATTGGTAATCAGGAGCCCACCTAAAAAACAAAGCAACAGCTCTAATGTTGCTAATTAGGAGCCCACCTGAAGAACAGAGCAACAATTCAAGTGTTGGTAATCAGGAGCCCACCGCAAGAACAAAGCAGCATTTCTAGTGTTGCTAATCCGGAGCTTACCTAAAGAACAAAGCAGCAATTCAAGTGGTGGTAATCAGGAGCCCATATGGAGAACAAAGCAGCAATTCAAGTGTTGGTAATCAGGAGCCCACTTGAAGAACAAAGCAGCTGTTCAAATATTGGTAATCAGGAGCACACATGATGAACAAAGCAGAAATTCAAGTGTTGGTAATAAAGAGCCCACCTGAAGAACAAAACCACAATTTTAGTGTTGGTAATCAGAGCCCACTTGAATTACAAAGCAATAATTCATTTATTGATAATCATGAGCCCACATGAAGAACATAGGAAGAATTCAAGTGTTGGCAATCAGAATCCCACCTGAAGAGCAAAGCAGCAGCTCTAGTGTAGGTAATAAGGAGCCCACCTAATAAACAATGCAACATTTCAAGTATTGGTAATCAAGAGCCCATTTGAAGAATAAAGCAGCAATTCAAGTATTGCTAATCAGGAGCCCACCTGAAGAACAAAGCAATAATTCAAGTGTTGGTAATGAGGAGCCCACCTGAAGAACAAAGCAGCTATTCAAGTGTTGGTAATCAGGAGCCCCCTTGAAGAACAAAGCAGTAGTTCAAGTATTGGTAATCAGGAGCCCACCTGAAGAACAAAGCAACAATTCAAGTGTTGGTAATCAGGAGTCCACCTGAAGAACAACGCAACAATTCAAGTGTTGGTAATCAGGAGCCCACCTAAAGAACAAAGCAGCAATTGAAGTGTTGCTAATAGGAAGCCCTCCTGAAGAACAAAGCTGCAATTCAAGTGTTGGTAATCAGGAGCCCACCTGAAGAAGAAATCAACAATTAAAGTGTTGCTAGTCACGAGCCCACTCGAAGAACAAAGCAATAATTCAAGTGTTGGTAATCTGGAGCCACCTGAAGAACGAAGCAGCAATTCAAGTGTTGGTAATCAGGTGCCCACCTGAAGAACGAAGCAACAATTCAAGTGTTGGTAATCAGGAGCCCACATGAATAAAAAAGAAGCAATTCAAGTGTTGGTAATCAGGAGCCCACCTGAAGAATAAAGCAGCAACTCAAGTGCTCTTAATCAGGAGCCCTCCTAAAAAACAAAGCAGCATTTCAAGTGTAGGTGATCAGGAGCCCACCTGAAGAACAAAGCAGCAGTTCTAATGTTGGTCATCAGAAGCCCACCTGAAGAACAAAGCAACAATTCAAGTTTTGCTAATCAGGATCCCACCTGAAGAACAAAACAACAATTCAAGTGTTGGTAATCAGGAGCCCACCTAAAGAATAAAAAAGCAATTCAGGTGTTGGTAATCAGGAGCCCACCTGAAGAACAAAGCAGCAGTTCAAGTATTGGTAATCGGGAGCACACCTGAAGAAAAAAGAGGCAATTCATGTATAGGTAATCAGGAGCCTAGCTGACGAAAAAGCAGCAATTCAAGTGTAGGTAATCAGGAGCCCACCTGAAGAACAAAGCACCAATTCATGTATTGGTAATCAAGAGCCCACCAGAAGAACAAAGCAACAATTCAAGTTCTGGTAATGAGGAGCCCACCTGAAGGACAAAGCAACAATTCCAGTATTGGTAATGAGGAGCCCACCTTAAGAACAAAGAACCAATTCTAGTGTTGGTAATCCGGAGCCCACATGAAGAACACAGTAGCAATTCAAGTGTTGGTAATCAGGAGCCCACCTGAAGAACAAAGCAGCAGCTCAAGTATTGGTAATCAAGAGCCCACCTAAAAAACAAAGCAGCAGCTCTAGTGTTGCTAATCAGGAGCCCACCTGAAGAACAAAGTAGCAATTCAAGTGTTTTTAATCATGAGCCCACCGCAAGAACAAAACAGCAATTCAAGTGTTGCTAATCTGGAGCCCACCTAAAGAACAAAGCAGCAATTCAAGTGATGGTAATCAGGAGCCCATCTGGAGAACAAAGCAGTAATTAAAGTGTTGGTAATCAGGAGCCCATCGCAAGAACAAAGCAGCAATTGAAGTGTTGGTAATAAGGAGCCCACCTTAGGAACAAAATAACAATTTTAGTGTTGCTAATCAGGAGCCCACATGAAGAACAAAGCTGCAATTAAAGTGTTGGTAATCAGGAGCCCACCTGAAGAAGAAAGCAACAATTCAAGTGCTGCAAATCAGGAGCCCACCCGAAGAACAAAGCAATAATTCAAGTGTTGGTAATCTGGAGCCACCTGAAGCACGAAGCAGCAATTCAAGTGTTGGTAATCAGGAGCCCACCTGTAGAACGAAGCAACAATTCAAGTGTTGGTAATCAGGAGCTCACATGAAGAACAAAGAAGCAATTCAAGTGTTGGTAATCAGGAGCCCACCTGAAGAACAAATCAGCAGTTCAATTATTGGTAATTAGGAGCCCACCTGAAAAACAAAGAAACAATTCAAGTGTTGCTAATCAGGATCCCACCTGAAGAGCAAAACAATAATTCAAGTGTTGGTAATCAGGAGCCCACCTAAAGAATAAAGCAGCAATTCAAGTGTTGGTAATAAGGAGCCCACCTGAAGAACAAAGCAACAGTTCTAGTATTGGTAATTGGGAGCACACCTGAAGAAAAAAGAAGCAATTCATGTATAGGTAATCAGGAGCCTACCTGACGAAAAAAGCAACAATTCAAGTGTAGGTAATCAGGAGCCCACCTGAAGAACAAAGCAACAATCATGTGTTGGTGATCTAAAGCCCACCAGAAGAATAAAGCAACAATTCAAGTGCTGGTAATGAGGAGCCCACATGAAGTACAAAGCAAAAATTCATTTATTGGTAATCAGGAGCCCACATGAAGAACATAGGAAGAATTCAAGTGTTGGTAATAAGGAGCCCACCTAATAAACAAGGCAGCAGTTCAAGTGTTGGTAATCAAGAGCCCACCTGAAGAATAAGCAGCAATTCAAGTGTTGCTAATAAGGATCCCACCTGAAGAACAAAGAAACAATTCAAGTGTTGGTAATCTGGAGCCCACCTAAAGTACAAAGTAGCAATTCAAGTGTTGCTAATCAGGAGCCCACCTGAAGAACAAAGCTGCAATTCAAGTGTTGGTAATCAGGAGCCCACCAGAAGAAGAAAGCAACAATTCAAGTGTTGGTAATCAGGAGCCCACCCGAAGAACAAAGCAATAATTCAAGTGTTGGTAATCAGGAGCCACCTGAAGAACAAAGCAGCAATTCAAGTATTGGTAATCTAGAGCCACCTGAAGAACGAAGCAACAATTCAAGTGATGGTAATCAGGAGCCCATCTGGAGAACAAAGCAGTAATTATAGTGTTGGTAATCAGGAGCCCACCTGAAGAACAAAGCAACTGTTCAAATATTGGTAATCAGGAGCACACATTAAGAACAAAGCATCAATTCAAGTGTTGGTAATAAGGAGCCCACCTAAAGAACAAAACAACAATTTTAGTGTTGGTAATCAGGAGCCCACCTGAAGTACAAAGCAAAAATTCATTTATTGGTAATCAGGAGCCCACATGAAGAACATAGGAAGAATTCAAGTGTTGGTAATAAGGAGCCCACCTAATAAATAAAGCAGCAGTTCAAGTGTTGGTAAACAAGAGCCCACCTGAAGAATAAAGCAGCAATTCAAGTGTTACTAATCAGGAGCCCACCTGAAGAACAAAGCAATAATTCAAGTGTTGGTATTGAGGAGCCCACCTGAAGAACAAAGCAGCAATTCAAGTGTTGGTAATCAGAAGCCAACTTGAAGAACAAAGCTGTAGTTCAAGTATTGGTAATCAAGAGTCCACCTGAAGAACAAAGCAATAATTCAAGGGTTGGTAATCAGGAGCCCACCTAAAGAACAAAGCAGCAATTCAAGTGTTGCTAATCAGGAGCCCACATGAAGAACAAAGCTGCAATTCAAGTGTTGGGAATCAGAAGCCCACCTGAAGAAGAAAGCAACAATTCAAGTGCTGCAAATCAGGAGCCCACCCGAAGAACAAAGCAATAATTCAAGTGTTGGTAATCTGGAGCCACCTGAAGCACGAAGCAGCAATTCAAGTGTTGGTAATAAGGAGCCCACCTGAAGAACAAAGCAACAATTCAAGTGTTGGTAATCAGGAGCCCACCTAAAGAACAATGTAGCAATTCAAGTGTTGCTAATCAGGAGCCCACCTGAAGAACAAAGCTGCAATTCAAGTGTTGGTAATCAGGAGCCTACCAGAAGAAGAAAGCAACAATTCAAGTGTTGCCAATCAAGAGCCCACCCGAAGTACAAAGCAATAATTCAAGTGTTGGTAATCAGGAGCTACCTGAAGAACGAAGCAGCAATTAAAGTGTTGGTAATCTGTAGCCACCTGAAGAATGAAGCAGCAATTCAAGTGTTGGTAATCAGGAGCCCACCTGAAGAACGAAGCAACAATTCAAGTTTTGGTAATCAGGAACCAACCTGAAGAATAAAGCACCAATTCAAGTGTTGGTAATCAAGAGCCCACCTAAAAAATAAAGCAACAATTCAAGTGGTTGTAATCAGGAGCCCACCTGAAGAACAAAGCAGCAGCTCATGTATTGGTAATCAGGAACCTACCAAAAAAACAAAGCAGCAATTTAAGTGATGGTAATCAAGAGCCCACCTGAAGAATAAAGCAGCAATTCAAGTGTTGCTAATCAGGAGCCGACCCAAAGAACAAAGCAATAATTCAAGTGTAGGTAATCAGGAGCCAACTTGAAGAACAAAGCAGTAGTTCAAGTATTGGTATTCAGGAGCCCACATGAAGAACATAGGAAGAATTCAAGTGTTGGTAATAAGGAGCCCACCTAATAAACAAGGCAGCAGTTCAAGTGTTGGTAATCAAGAGCCCACCTGAAGAATAAAGCAGCAATTCAAGTGTTGCTAATAAGGAGCCCACCTGAAGAACAAAGCAACAATTCAGGTGTTGGTAATCTGGAGCCCACATAAAGAACAAAGTAGCAATTCAAGGATTGCTAATAAGGAGGCCAGCTAAAGAACGAAGCTGCAATTCAAGTGTTGGTAATCAGGAGCCCACCTGAAGAACAAAGCAATAATTCAAGTGTTGGTAATCAGGAGCCTCCTGAAGAACAAAGTAGCAATTCAAGTGTTGGTAATCTGGAGCCACCTGAAGAATGAAGCAGCAATTCAAGTGATGGTAATCAGGAGCCCATCTGAAGAACAAAGCAGTAATTAAAGTGTTGGTAATCAGGAGCCCACCTGAAGAACAAAGCAGCTGTTCAAATATTTGTAATCAGGAGCACACATGAAGAACAAAGCATCAATTCAAGTGTTGGTAATAAGGAGCCCACCTGAAGAACAAAACAACAATTTTAGTGTTGGTAATTAGGAGACAACCTGAAGTACAAAGCAAAAATTCATTTATTGGTAATCAGGAGCCCACATGAAGAACATAGGAAGAACTCAAGTGTTGGTAATAAGGATCCCACCTAATAAACAAAGCAGCAGTTCAAGTGTTGGTAATCAAGAGCCCACCTAAAGAATAAAGCAGCAATTCAAGTGTTGCTAATAAGGAGCCTACCTGAAGAACAAAGCAACAATTCAAGTGTTGGTAATCTGGAGCCCACCTAAAGAACAAAGTAGCAATTCAAGTGTTGCTAATCAGGAGCCCACCTGAAGAACAAAGCTGCAATTCAAGTATTGGTAATCAGGAGCCCACCAGAAGAAGAAAGCAACAATTCAAGTGTTGCCAATCAGGAGCCCACCCGAAGAACAAAGCAATAATTCAAGTGTTGGTAATCAGGAGCTATCTAAAGAACGAAGCAGCAATTCAAGTGTTGGTAATCTGGAGCCACCTGAAGAACGAAGCAGCAATTCAAGTGTTGGTAATCAGGAGCCCACCTGAAGAACGAAGCAACAATTCAAGTTTTGGTAATCAGGAACCTACCTGAAGAACAAAGCACCAATTCAAGTGTTGGTAATCAAGAGCCCACCTAAAAGATAAAGCAACAATTCAAATGGTTTTAATCAGGAGCCCACATGAAGAAAAAAGAAACATTTCAAGTGTTGGTAATCAATAGCCCACCTGAAGAACAAAGTAGTAGCTCATGTATTGGTAATCAGGAACCTACCAAAAAAACAAAGCAGCAATTCAAGTGATGGTAATCAGGAGCCCACCTGAAGAATAAAGCAGCAATTCAAGTGTTGCTAATCTAAAGCCCACCAGAAGAACAAAGCAACAATTCAAGTGTAGTTAATCAGGAGCCTACCTGAAGAATAAAGCAACAATTCATGTGTTGGTAATCTAAAGCCCACCAGAAGAACAAAGCAACAATTCAAGTACTGGTAATGAGGAGCCCACCTTTAGAACAAAGCATCAATTCAAGTGTTGGTAATCAGGATCCCACATGAAGAACACAGTAGCAATTCAAGTGTTGGTAATCAGCAGCCTACCTGAAGAACAAAGCCGCAGCTCCAGTATTGGTAATCAGGAGCCCACCTAAAATACAAAGCTGCAGCTCTAGTGTTGCTAATCAGGAGCCCACCTGAAGAACAAAGCAGCAACTCAAGTGTTGGTAATCAGGAGCCCACCACAAAAACAAAGAAGCAATTCAAGTGTTGCTAATCCGTAGCCTACCTAAAGAACAAAGCAGCAATTCAAGTGATGGTAATCAGGAGCCCATCTGGAGAACAAAACAGCAATTAAAGTGTTGGTAATCAGGAGCCCACCTGAAGAACAAAGCAGTTGTTCAAATATTGGTAAACAGAAGCACACATGAAGAACAAAGCAGCAATTCAAGTGTTGGTAATAAGGAGCCCACCTGAAGAACAAAACAACAATTTTAGTGTTGGTAATCAGGAGCCCACCTAAAGTACAAAGCAATAATTCATTTATTGGTAATCAGGATCCCACATGAAGAACATAGGAAGAATTCAAGTGTTGGTAATAAGGAGCCCACCTAATAAACAAAGCAGCAGTTCAAGTGTTGGTAATCAAGAGCCCACCTGAAGAATAAAGCAGCAATTCAAGTGTTGGTAATCAGGAGCCCACTTGAAGAACAAAACAGTAGTTCAAGTATTTGTAATCAAGAGCCCACCTGAAGAATAAAGCGGCAATTCAAGTGTTGCTAATCAGGAGCCCACCTGAAGAACAAAACAATAATTCAAGTGTTGGTAATGAGGAGCCCACCTGAAGAACAAAGCAGCAATTCAAGTGTTGGTAATAAGGAGCCCACCTAATAAACAAAGCAGCAGTTCAAGTGTTGGTAATCAAGAGCCCACCTGAAGAATAAAGCAGCAATTCAAGTGTTGGTAATCAGGAGTCCACCTGAAGAACAAAGCAACAATTCAAGTGTTGGTAATCTGGAGCCCACCTAAAGAACGAAGCAGCAATTCAAGTGTTGTTAATCAGGAACCCACCTGAAGAACAAAGCTTCAATTAAAGTGTTGGTAATCAGGAGCCCACCTGAAGAAGAAAGCAACAATTCAAGTGTTGCTAATCAGGAGCCCACTCGAAGAACAAAGCAATAATTCAAGTGCTGGTAATCAGGAGCCACCTGAAGAACGAAGCAGCAATTCAAGTGTTGGTAATCTAGAGCCACCTGAAGAACGAAGCAGCAATTCAAGTGTTGGTAATCAGGAGCCCACCTGAAGAATGAAGCAACAATTCAAGTTTTGGTAATCAGGAACCAACCTGAAGAACAAAGCAGCAATTCAAGTGTTGGTAATCAAGAGGCCACATAAAAAACAAAGCAACAATTCAAGTGTTGGTAATCAGGAGCCCACATGAAGAAGAAAGCAACATTTCAAGTGTTGGTAATCAATAGCCCACCTGAAGAACAAAGCTGCATCTCATGTATTGGTAATCAGGAACCTACCAAAAAAACAAAGCAGCAATTCAAGTGATGGTAATCAGGAGCCCACCTGAAGAATAAAGCAGCAATTCACGTGTTGCTAATCAGGAGCCGATCCGAAGAACAAAGCAATAATTCAAGTGCAGGTAATCAGGAGCCACCTGAAGAATAAAGCAGCAATTCAAGTGTTGGTAATCAGGAGCCCACCTGAAGAATGAAGCAACAATTCAGGTGTTGGTAATCAGAAGCCCTTATAAAGAACAAAGCAACAATTCAAGTGTTGGTAATCAGGAGTCCACCTAAAAAAGAAAGCAACAACTCTAGTGTTGCAAAACAGGAGGACACATGAAGAACAAAGTAGCAATTCAAGTGTTGGTAATAAGAGCCCACCACAAGAACAAAGCAGCTGTTCAACTGTTGGTAATAAGGAGCACACATGAAGAACAAAGCAGCAATTCAAGTGTTGGTAATAAAGAGCCCACCTGAAGAACAAAACAACAATTTTAGTGTTGGTAATCAGGAGCCCACCTGAAATACATAGCAATAATTCACTTATTGGTAATCAGGAGCCCACATGAAGAACATAGGAAGAATTCAAGTGTTGGCAATCAGAAGCCCACCTGATGAACAAAACAACAACTCAAGTGTTGGTAATAAGGAGCCCACCTAATAAACAAAGCAGCAGTTCAAGTGTTGGTAATCAAGAGCCCACCTGAAGAATAAAGCAGCAATTCAAGTGTTACTAATCAGGAGCCCACCTGAAGAAGAAATAATTCAAGTGTTGGTAATGAGGAGCCCACCTGAAGAACAAAGCAGCAATTCAAGTGTTGGTAATCAGAAGCCAACTTGAAGAACAAAGCAGTAGTTCAAGTATTGGTAATCAAGAGTCCACCTGAAGAACAAAACAACAATTCAAGTGTTGGTAATCAGGAGCCCACCTAAAGAACAAAGCAGCAATTCAAGTGTTGCTAATCAGGAGCCCACCGGAAGAACAAAGCTGCAATTCAAGTGTTGGTAATCAGGAGCCCACCTGAAGAAGAAAGCAACAATTCAAGGGTTGCTAATCAGGAGCCCACCCGAAGAACAAAGCAATAATTCAGGTGTTGGTAATCTGGAGCCACCTGAAGCACGAAGCAGCAATTCAAGTGTTGGTAATCAGGAGCCCACCTGTAGAATGAAGCAACAATTCAAGTGTTGGTAATCAGGAGCCTATATGAAGAATGAAGAAGCAATTCAAGTGTTGGTAATCAGGAGCCCACCAGAAGAACAAATCAGTAGTTCAATTATTGGTAATCAGGAGCCCACCTGAAAAACAAAGCATCAATTTAAGTGTTGGTAATCAGGAGCCCACCTAAAGAACAAAGAAGCAATTCAAGTGTTGGTAATTAGGAGCCCACCCGAAGAGCAAAGTAGCAATTCAGGTGTTGGTAATAAGGAGCCTACCAGAAGAACAAAAAAACAATTCAAGTGTTGGTAATCAGGAGCACACCTGAAGAACAAAGTAGCAGCTCAAGTGCTCTTAATCAGGAACCCACCTATAAAACAAAGCAGCAGTTCAAGTGTAGGTAATCAGGAGCCCACCTGAAGAACAAAGCAGCAGTTCAAGTGTTGGTGATCAGAAGCCCACCTGAAGAACAAAGCAACAATTCAAGTGTTGCTAATAAGGATCCCACCTGAAGAGCAAAACAACAATTCAAGTGTTGGTAATCAGGAGCCCACCTGAAGAACAAAGCAACAGTTCTAGTATTGGTAATCGGGAGCACACCTGAAGAAAAAAGAAGCAATTCATGTATAGGTAATCAGGAGCCCACCTGAAGAACAAAGCAACAATTCATGTGTTGGTGATCGAAAGCCCACCAGAAGAACAAAGCAACAATTCAAGTGCTGGTAATGAGGAGCCCACCTGAAGGACAAAGCAACAATTCATGTGTTGGTAATGAGGAGCCCACCGTAAGAATAAAGCAGCAATTCAAGTGTTAGTAATCAGGATCCCACATGAAGAACACAGTAGCAATTCAAGTGTTGGTAATCAGGAGCCTACTTGAAGAACAAAGCAGCAGCTCAAGTATTGGTAATAAGGAGCCCACCTAAAAAACAAAGCAGCAACTCTAGTGTTGCTAATCAAGAGCCCACCTGAAGAACATAGGAAGAATTCAGGTGTTGGTAATAAGGAGCCCACCTAATAAACAAAGCAGCAGTTCAAGTGTTGGTAATCAAGAGCCCACCTGAAGAATAAAGCAGCAATTCAAGTGTTGCTAATCAGGAGCCCACATGAAGAACAAACCAATAATTCAAGTGTTGGTAATGAGGAGCCCACCTGAAGAACAAAGCAGCAACTCAAGTGTTGGTAACCAGGAGCCCACCTAAAGAACAAAGAAGCAATTCAAGTGTTGCTAATCAAGAGCCTACCTGAAGAACAAAGCAGCAATTCAAGTGTTGGTAATCAGGAGTCCACCTAAAGAACAAAGCGACAATTCAAGTGTTGGTAATCAGGAGCCCACCTAAAGAACAAAGCAACAATTCAAGTGTTGCTAATCAGGAGCCCACCCGAAGAACAAAGCAATAATTCAAGTGTTGGTAATCTGGAGCCACCTGAAGCACGAAGCAGCAATTCAAGTGTTGGTAATCAGGAGCCCACCTGTAGAACGAAGCAGCAATTCAAGTGTTGGTAATCAGGAGCCCACATGAAGAACAAAGAAGCAATTCAAGTGTTGGTAATTAGGAGCCCACCTGAAGAACAAATCAGCAGTTCAATTATTGGTAATCAGGAGCCCACCTGAAGAACAAAGCAACAGTTTAAGTGTTGGTAATCAGGAGCCCACCTGAAGAACAAAGAAGCAATTCAAGTGTTGGTAATCAGGAGCCCACCTGAAGAGTAAAGTAGCAATTCAGGTGTTGGTAATAAGGAGCCTACCTGAAGAACAAAAAAACTATTCAAGTGTTGGTAATCAGGAGCCCACTTGAAGAACAAAGCAGCAGCTCAAGTGCTCTTAATCAGAAGCCCACCTAAAAAACAAAGCAGCAGTTCAAGTGTAGGAAATCAGGAGCCCACCTGAAGAACAAAGTAGCAGTTCAAGTGTCGGTGATCAGAAGCCCACCTGAAGAACAAAGCAGCAATTCAAGTGTTGCTAATCAGGATCCCACCTGAAGAGCAAAACAACAATTCAAGTGTTGGTAATCAGGAGCCTACCTAAAGAATAAAGCAGCAATTCAAGTGTTGGTAATCAGGAGCCCACCTGAAGAACAAAGCAACAGTTCTAGTATTAGTAATCGGGAGCACACCTGAAGAAAAAAGAAGCAATTTATGTATAGGTAATCAGGAGCCTACCTGACGAAAAAAGCAATAATTCAAGTGTAGGTAATCAGGAGCCCACCTGAAGAACAAAGCAACAATTCATGTGTTGGTAATCTAAAGCCCACCAGTAGAGCAAAGCAACAATTCAAGTGCTGGTAATGAGGAGCCCACCTGAAGGACAAAGCAACAATTCAAGTATTGGTAATGAAGAGCCCACCTTTAGAACAAAGCAGCAATTCAAGTGTTGGTAATCAGGATCCCACATAAAGAACACAGTAGCAATTCAAGTGTTGGTAATCAGCAGCGTACCTGAAGAACAAAGCTGCAGTCAAGTATTGGTAATCAGAAACCCACTTAAAAAACAAAGCAGCAGCTCTAGTGTTGCTAATCAGGAGCCCACCTGAAGAACAAAGCAACTACTCAAGTGTTGGTAATCAGGAGCCCACCGCAAAAACAAAGAAGCAATTCAAGTGTTGCTAATCCGTAGCCTACCTAAAGAACAAAGCAGCAATTCAAGTGATGGTAATCAAGAGCCCATCTGGAGAACAAAACAGCAATTAAAGTGTTGGTAATCAGGAGCCCACCTGAAGAACAAAGCAGCTGTTCAAATATTGGTAAACAGAAGCACACATGAAGAACAAAGCAGCAATTAACGTGTTGGTAACAAGGAGCCCACCTGAAGAACAAAACAACAATTTTAGTATTGGTAATCAGGAGCCCACCTGAAGTACAAAGCAATAATTCATTTATTGGTAATCAGGATCCCACATGAAGGACATAGGAAGAATTCAAGTGTTGGTAATAAGGAGCCCACCTAATAAACAAAGCAGCAGTTCAAGTGTTGGTATTCAAGAGCCCACCTGAAGAATAAAGCAGCAATTCAAGTGTTGCTAATCAGGAGCCCACCTGAAGAACAAAGCAATAATTCAATTGTTGGTAATGAGGAGCCCACCTGAAGAACAAAGCAGCAATTCAAGTGTTGGTAATCAGGAGCCCACCTGAAGTACAAAGCAATAGTTCATTTATTGGTAATCAGGATCCCACATGAAGAACACAGTAGCAATTCAAGTGTTGGTAATCAGGAGCCCACCTGAAGTACAAAGCAATAGTTCATTTATTGGTAATCAGGATCCCACATGAAGAACACAGTAGCAATTCAAGTGTTGGTAATCAGGAGCCCACCTGAAGTACAAAGCAATAGTTCATTTATTGGTAATCAGGATCCCACATGAAGAACACAGTAGCAATTCAAGTGTTGGTAATCAGGAGCCCACCTGAAGTACAAAGCAATAGTTCATTTATTGGTAATCAGGATCCCACATGAAGAACACAGTAGCAATTCAAGTGTTGGTAATCAGGAGCCCACCTGAAGTACAAAGCAATAGTTCATTTATTGGTAATCAGGATCCCACATGAAGAACACAGTAGCAATTCAAGTGTTGGTAATCAGGAGCCCACCTGAAGTACAAAGCAATAGTTCATTTATTGGTAATCAGGATCCCACATGAAGAACACAGTAGCAATTCAAGTGTTGGTAATCAGGAGCCCACCTGAAGTACAAAGCAATAGTTCATTTATTGGTAATCAGGATCCCACATGAAGAACACAGTAGCAATTCAAGTGTTGGTAATCAGGAGCCCACCTGAAGTACAAAGCAATAGTTCATTTATTGGTAATCAGGATCCCACATGAAGAACACAGTAGCAATTCAAGTGTTGGTAATCAGGAGCCCACCTGAAGTACAAAGCAATAGTTCATTTATTGGTAATCAGGATCCCACATGAAGAACACAGTAGCAATTCAAGTGTTGGTAATCAGGAGCCCACCTGAAGTACAAAGCAATAGTTCATTTATTGGTAATCAGGATCCCACATGAAGAACACAGTAGCAATTCAAGTGTTGGTAATCAGGAGCCCACCTGAAGTACAAAGCAATAGTTCATTTATTGGTAATCAGGATCCCACATGAAGAACACAGTAGCAATTCAAGTGTTGGTAATCAGGAGCCCACCTGAAGTACAAAGCAATAGTTCATTTATTGGTAATCAGGATCCCACATGAAGAACACAGTAGCAATTCAAGTGTTGGTAATCAGGAGCCCACCTGAAGTACAAAGCAATAGTTCATTTATTGGTAATCAGGATCCCACATGAAGAACACAGTAGCAATTCAAGTGTTGGTAATCAGGAGCCCACCTGAAGTACAAAGCAATAGTTCATTTATTGGTAATCAGGATCCCACATGAAGAACACAGTAGCAATTCAAGTGTTGGTAATCAGGAGCCCACCTGAAGTACAAAGCAATAGTTCATTTATTGGTAATCAGGATCCCACATGAAGAACACAGTAGCAATTCAAGTGTTGGTAATCAGGAGCCCACCTGAAGTACAAAGCAATAGTTCATTTATTGGTAATCAGGATCCCACATGAAGAACACAGTAGCAATTCAAGTGTTGGTAATCAGGAGCCCACCTGAAGTACAAAGCAATAGTTCATTTATTGGTAATCAGGATCCCACATGAAGAACACAGTAGCAATTCAAGTGTTGGTAATCAGGAGCCCACCTGAAGTACAAAGCAATAGTTCATTTATTGGTAATCAGGATCCCACATGAAGAACACAGTAGCAATTCAAGTGTTGGTAATCAGGAGCCCACCTGAAGTACAAAGCAATAGTTCATTTATTGGTAATCAGGATCCCACATGAAGAACACAGTAGCAATTCAAGTGTTGGTAATCAGGAGCCCACCTGAAGTACAAAGCAATAGTTCATTTATTGGTAATCAGGATCCCACATGAAGAACACAGTAGCAATTCAAGTGTTGGTAATCAGGAGCCCACCTGAAGTACAAAGCAATAGTTCATTTATTGGTAATCAGGATCCCACATGAAGAACACAGTAGCAATTCAAGTGTTGGTAATCAGGAGCCCACCTGAAGTACAAAGCAATAGTTCATTTATTGGTAATCAGGATCCCACATGAAGAACACAGTAGCAATTCAAGTGTTGGTAATCAGGAGCCCACCTGAAGTACAAAGCAATAGTTCATTTATTGGTAATCAGGATCCCACATGAAGAACACAGTAGCAATTCAAGTGTTGGTAATCAGGAGCCCACCTGAAGTACAAAGCAATAGTTCATTTATTGGTAATCAGGATCCCACATGAAGAACACAGTAGCAATTCAAGTGTTGGTAATCAGGAGCCCACCTGAAGTACAAAGCAATAGTTCATTTATTGGTAATCAGGATCCCACATGAAGAACACAGTAGCAATTCAAGTGTTGGTAATCAGGAGCCCACCTGAAGTACAAAGCAATAGTTCATTTATTGGTAATCAGGATCCCACATGAAGAACACAGTAGCAATTCAAGTGTTGGTAATCAGGAGCCCACCTGAAGTACAAAGCAATAGTTCATTTATTGGTAATCAGGATCCCACATGAAGAACACAGTAGCAATTCAAGTGTTGGTAATCAGGAGCCCACCTGAAGTACAAAGCAATAGTTCATTTATTGGTAATCAGGATCCCACATGAAGAACACAGTAGCAATTCAAGTGTTGGTAATCAGGAGCCCACCTGAAGTACAAAGCAATAGTTCATTTATTGGTAATCAGGATCCCACATGAAGAACACAGTAGCAATTCAAGTGTTGGTAATCAGGAGCCCACCTGAAGTACAAAGCAATAGTTCATTTATTGGTAATCAGGATCCCACATGAAGAACACAGTAGCAATTCAAGTGTTGGTAATCAGGAGCCCACCTGAAGTACAAAGCAATAGTTCATTTATTGGTAATCAGGATCCCACATGAAGAACACAGTAGCAATTCAAGTGTTGGTAATCAGGAGCCCACCTGAAGTACAAAGCAATAGTTCATTTATTGGTAATCAGGATCCCACATGAAGAACACAGTAGCAATTCAAGTGTTGGTAATCAAGAGCCCACCTAAAAAACAAAGCAACAATTCAAGTGTTGGTAATCAGGAGCCCACATGAAAAAGAAAGCAACAATTCAAGGGTTGCTAATTAGGAGCCCACCCGAAGAACAAATCAATAATTCAGGTGTTGGTAATCTGGAGCCACCTGAAGCACGAAGCAGCAATTCAAGTGTTGGTAATTAGGAGTCCACCTATAGAATGAAGCAACAATTCAAGTGTTGGTAATCAGGAGCCTACATGAAGAATAAAGAAGCAATTCAAGTGTTGGTAATCAGGAGCCCACCTGAAGAACAAATCAGCAGTTCAATTATTGGTAATCAGGAGCCCACCTAAAAAACAAAGCAACAATTTAAGTGTTGGTAATCAGGAGCCCACCTAAAGAACAAAGAAGCAATTCAAGTGTTGGTAATCAGGAGCTCACCTGAAGAGCAAAGTAGCAATTCAGGTGTTGGCAATAAGGAGCCTACCTGAAGAACAAAAAAACAATTCAAGTGTTGGTAATCAGGAGCTCACCTGAAGAACAAAGCAGCAGCTCAAGTGCTCTTAATCAGGAACCCACCTAAAAAACAAAGCAACAGTTCAAGTGTAGGTAATCAGGAGCCCACCTGAAGAACAAAGCAGTAGTTCAAGTGTTGGTGATCAAAAGCCCACCTGAAGAACAAAGCAACAATTCAAGTGCTGCTAATCAGGATCCCACCTGAAGAGCAAAACAACAATTCAAGTGTTGGTAATCAGGAGCCCAGCTAAAGAATAAAGTAGCAATTCAAGTGTTGGTAATCAGAAGCCCACCTGAAGAACAAAGCAACAGTTCTAATATTGGTAATCGGGAGCACACCTGAAGAAAAAAGAAGCAATTCATGTATAGGTAATCAGGAGCCTACCTGAAGAACAAAGCAACAATTCATGTGTTGGTAATCTAAAGCCCACCAGAAGAACAAAGCAACAATTCAAGTGCTGGTAATGAGGAGCCCACCTGAAGGACAAAGCAACAATTCAAGTGTTGGCAATGAGGAGCCCACCTTAAGAACAAAGCAGCAATTCAAGTGTTGGTAATCAGGATCCCATATGAAGAACACAGTAGCAATTCAAGTGTTGGTAATCAGGAGCCTACTTAAAGAACAAAGCAGCAGCTCAAGTATTGGTAATCAGGAGCCCACCTAAAAAACAAAGCAGCAACTCTAGTGTTGCTAATCAGGAGCCCACCTGAAGAACATAGGAAGAATTCAGGTGTTGGTAATAAGGAGCCCACCTAATAAACAAAGCAGTAGTTCAAGTGTTGTTAATCAAGAGCCCACCTGAAGAATAAAGCAGCAATTCAAGTGTTGCTAATCAGGAGCCCACATGAAGAACAAAGCAATAATTCAAGTGTGGGTAATGAGGAGCCCACCTGAAGAACAAAGTAGCAATTCAAGTGTTGGTAACCAGGAGCCCACCTAAAGAACAAAGAAGCAATTCAAGTGTTGCTAATCAAGAGCCTACCTGAAAAACAAAGCTGCAATTCAAGTGTTTGTAATCTAGAGCCCACCTGAAGAAGAAAGCAACAATTTAATTGTTGCTAATTAGGAGCCCACCTGAAGAACAAAGCAATAATTTAAGTGTTGGTAACCAGGAGCCACCTGAAGAACGAAGCAGCAATTAAAGTATTGGTAATCTGGAGCCACCTGAAGAACGAAGCAGCAATTCAAGTGTTGGTAATCAGGAGCCCACCTAAAAAACGAAGCAACAATTCAAGTGTTGGTAATCAGGAACCCACATTAAGAACAAAGCAGTAATTCAAGTGTTGGTAATCAAGAGCCCACCTAAAAAATAAAGCAACAATTCAAGTGTTGGTAATTAGGAGCCCACATGAAGAACAAAGCAACAGTTCATGTGTTGGTAATCAATAGCCCACCTGAAGAACAAAGCAGCAGCTCATGTGTTGGTAATAAAGAACCTACCAAAAAACAAAGCAACAATTCAAGTGATGGTAATCAGGAGCCCACCTGAAGAATAAAGCAGCAATTCAAGTGTTGCTAATCAGGAGCCCACCAGAAGAACAAAGCAATAATTGAAGTGTAGGTAATCAGGAGCCACCTAAAGAACGAAGCAACAATTCAAGTGTTGGTAATTAGGAGCCCACCTGAAGAACGAAGCAACAATTCAAGTGTTGGTAATCAGGAGCCCACCTAATAAACAAAGCAGCAACTCTAGTGTTGCTAATCGGGAGCCCACCTGAAGAACAAAGTAGCAATTCAAGTGTTGGTAATCTGGAGCCCACCGCATGAACAAAGCATCAATTCAAGTGTTGCTAATCCGGAACCTACCTAAAGAACAAAGCAGCAATTCAAGTGGTGGTAATCAGGAGCCCACCTTGAGAAAAAAGCAACACTTCATGTGTTGGTAATCTAAAGCCCACCGGAAGAACAAAGAAACAATTCAAGTGCTGGTAATGAGGAGCCCACCTGAAGGACAAAGCAACAATTCAAGTGTTGGTAATGAGGAGCCCACCTTAAGAACAAAGCAGCAATTCAAGTGTTAGTAATCAGGATCCCACATGAAGAACACAGTAGCAATTCAAGTGTTGGTAATCAGGAGCCTACTTGAAGAACAAAGCAGCAGCTCAAGTATTGGTAATCAGGAGCCCACCTAAAAAACAAAGCAGCAACTCTAGTGTTGCTAATCAGGAGCCCACCTAAAGAACATAGGAAGAATTCAGGTGTTGGTAATAAGGAGCCCACCTAATAAACAAAGCAGCAGTTCAAGTGTTGGTAATCAAGAGCCCACCTGAAGAATAAAGCAGCAATTCATGTGTTGCTAATCAGGAGCCCACATGAAGAACAAAGCAATAATTCAAGTGTTGGTAATGAGGAGCCCACCTGAAGAACAAAGCAGCAATTCAAGTGTTGGTAACCAGGAGCCCACCTAAAGAACAAAGAAGCAATTCAAGTGTTGCTAATCAAGAGCCTACCTGAAAAACAAAGCTGCAATTCAAGTGTTGGTAATCAGAAGCACACCCGAAGAAGAAAGCAACAATTCAATTGTTGCTAATCAGGAGTCCACCTGAAGAACAAAGAAATAATTTAAGTGTTGGTAATCAGGAGCCACCTGAAGAACGAAGCAGCAATTCAAGTATTGGTAATCTGGAGCCACCTGAAGAACGAAGCAACAATTCAAGTGTTGGTAATCAGGAGCCAACCTAAAGAACGAAGCAACAATTCAAGTGTTGGTAATCAGGAACCCACATGCAGAACAAAGCAGCAATTCAAGTGTTGGTAATAAAGAGCCCACCTAAAAAATAAAGCAACAATTCAAGTGTTGGTAATCCGGAGCCCACATAAAGAACAAAGCAACAGTTCATGTGTTGGTAATCAATAGCCTACCTGAAGAACAAAGCAGCAGCTCATGTGTTGGTAATCAAGAACCTACCAAAAAAACAAAGCAACAATCCAAGTGATGGTAATCAGGAGCCCACCTGAAGAATAAAGCAGCAATTCAAGTGTTGCTAATCAGGAGCCCACCAGAAGAACAAAGCAATAATTCAAGTGTAGGTAATCAGGAGCCACCTAAAGAACGAAGCAACAATTCAAGTGTTGGTAATCAGGAGCCCACATGAAGAACAAAGCAACAATTCAAATGTTGGTAATCAGGAGCCCACCAGAAGAACAAAGCAGTAGTTCAATTGTTGGTAATTAGAATCCCACCTGAAGAATAAAGCAGCAATTTAAGTGTTGCTAATCAGGAGCCACCTGAAGAACAAAGCAATAATTCTAGTGTTGGTAATCAGGTGCCACCTGAAGAACGAAGCAGCAATTCAAGTGTTGGTAATCAGGAGCCCACCTGAAGAATAAAGCAGCAATTCAAGTGTTGCTAATCAGGAGCCCA
>MU667480.1:67090-99393 GCA_026770625.1 Nicotiana glauca | reverse complement strand
GCTCTCATTTAGGGACTAAGTGTCCCAAAACACTCTGAATCCTAATACCGAACGTCCCAGCAAACCAAAATAGCATAAAGAACTTAGGGAAAGCAGTTAATGGGGAATCGGGGCATAAATTCCAAAAATGACCGGGCGGGTCATTACACATGAGTCCATACATATCAAATTTACCATAATCAGAGTTCAAATGCCCTTTCAAATTCCATTATTTTCATTTCAAAAACCAAGCCCTAGTTCTTCCAAATTTTACCCAAATTTCCAAGAATTAAAGGTTGATTCTTCAATAAAATGATGTTTCTAGGTCACGAGACTCACCTCCAATCAATCCCTGTCGAAGCCCTCTTCAGTTACTCTCAAAAAGCTCTCAAGGTGGTCAACAATGGAGGAAAAATGAATAGACTCGCGGATGAAATATTCAAATAAAACCCTTTCTGCCCAGGTGATTTACTCTACGCGAACGCTGTCAAGACCCACGTGTTCGCGATGACCAAATATAATTCTTGCCAAAACTTCCCTTCGCGAACGCGGCATCATCCACGCGAACGCGACAGCCTGAGTCCTATACCTACGTGATCGCGAAGCCCATTGATGCGGACGCGATGCTTCACCAGCTCCGCCTAAACGATCGCGAGGACCATTGACGCGAACGCGTAGGGAAAAATTCCTGGCCCTCAGATTTACTCTACGCGTTCACGACTCTCCCCACGCGAACGCGATGAACAAAACCTCTACAACATCACAGCTGAAAAACTTGCAACACTTTAAGTCCAAAAATGGTCCGATTGACCACCCGAAATCACCCCAAGGCCCCCCGGGACCTCAACCAAAAGCACCAACACATCCTAAAATGTTATTCAAACTTTTTCCAATCTTCAAAACACATCAGACAACGCTAAACCATTAAATCACATCGGATTCAAGCCTAAGTTTCTTCAAAACTTCCGAAATACGCATTTGATCAAAAACCCGACTAAAACACCTCCGAATGACCTGAAATTTTGCAAACACATCCAAAATCATCTAACAGAACTACTGCAACTCTCGGGACTCTATTCCGAACCCCGGATCAAAATCTCACCTATCAACCGAAATTTGCCAAAATACTAACTTCGCCAATTCAAGCCTAATTCTACACCGAACCTCCAAAATCAATTCCGATCGCACTCCTAAGTCACAAATCATCCCTTGAAGCTAATCGAATCACCGAAATTCACATCCGAGGCCTCTAACTCAATAGTCAACATCCGGTTGACTTTTCCAAAACCAAACAAATTCGAATCTAACTCACCCAATGCCGATAATGAAACATGAAGAAGCAATAACGGGGAAAATAGGGCAGTAACACATGAGACGACAGGTCGGGTTGTCACAAGATGGGATTGCAGATTCGGTCATATTTCTGCAGATGCGGGACCGCACCTGCGGAGGTAGGAGCGCAAAAGCAGATTTGTGTCAGAGGAAAGGGACCACAGGTGCGATTAGGGTTGTGCAGAAGCGAAACCGCACCTGCGGTAGGAGGAGCGCAGAAGCGAAAATTGGGCATCCTGGGAAGGACCGCAGATGCGGTACTTGGGTCGCACCTGCGGAACCGCAAAAGTGGTAGAGGAGCCGCAGGTACAGAAACAGCTGGATGCAGAGAAATGTTTTAAATTCGGGAATTTGCCATTCTTCTCCCATTTTTCACTTGGCATGGGCTATTTTGGGGAGCTTCAAGAGGTGATTTTCGTCATCAACGTTAAGGTAAGTCATCCCCCAACTATTTTGAGTTAAATACATCAACTATGTATGGATTTGAGCATGAAATTTGTAGAAAACTTGGGGTTTGAGGGAAAACCTAGAAAATTAGTATTCTTGGAATTTGACCACGATTTTGGGGATGAAATCAAGAAAAAATCATATATTTGAGTTTGTGAGTTCATGGGTAAACTTTATCTTCAAGAAATCTCGGAATCCGGACACGTGGGCCTGAGGGCGTTTTTGTCAACTTTTCGATCGGGATTAGGAATTGCTATAAACTGGATTATAATGAGTTCCTTAGCATATATTAATGGATTTACATACTTATTGGCTAGTTTTGGAGCGATGTGCATCGATTCGAGTCTTCAGAAGGGCATGGAATGCCGGTTATAGATCTTCGGAGCGAGGTGAGTCTCCTTTCGAACCTTGTAAGAGGGAATTGTCCCCATAGGTGAGTTAATTGGTTATGTGCTCCTATTTTGTGGGGGCTACGTACGCACGAGGTGACGAGAGTCCGTACGTAGCAACTATTATGCTATTGTCCGGGTAGTCTAGGACCCAAATGCATGCTATACGTGGAATAATTGCAATCTTATTGATAGCTTTTACTGCTTAAATCACATCAAATTAGTTAATGAATTCCTAAAAGGATTAAACGTCATTTATTAAATTATTAAAAGAGAGTTAGCTTTTATTTGCATAAATGTTCCTCAAAAATTCTTAATTGATTGTTTGAGCATGTATCTCTATGTGTACCTGCATCGCATACACGATTCGCGGGCAGGGTGTGTGTTTATTTTACGTTGACCGCGTCATAGGTTAGTTCGCGAGCGGAGTAATAGATGAATCTATAGGCGCGTAGTCGACCCTCGGCAAGTGCACAGTTTATTTCTGTTCGATCGGGCCGTCGCCTCGGCAAAATATGCACATGCTTGTATTGCTGCCTTAAACTTATTTAAGTTGTTATTACCTCTTCATGGTTTGAGAATATTTTGATAATAATAAAAAGGAAAAATCTGGAAATTTCCTATAAAATAAATATTTGTTCCTTGTTTTCCTTCTATTGGATTAAAAACATGTTTATAGAATTCCATGATTTAATGTATTATTGACACCATTATTGCACCACTAGTAAGTGTCAAAGTCGACCATCTCGGCTCTACTCTTCGAGATTAGACGGGATACTCGTTGAGTACATATTTTTTTCGTATTCATACTACACTTCTGTGCATTTTTGTTGCACAGGTATATGTAACTCTTGCGGCCTACTGGGCGTAGTAGCACAGATGATTCTGGGACTAGGTGACTTGCATCATTCAAGGTGGCCTGCAGCTAGTATAGTCCCTTCCAGTATATTGTATTTACTTCCTGTCCACTGTATTTCGAACGGATGTTGTATTTTATTTCTTGATCAGTAGATGCTCATGCACTTGTGACACCGGGTTCTGGGATGATTTTGAAATACTTGGTACTAATTGCTTATTATTTAATTTGAATTGAAGTAGTTATCTTTTTATTTTATGAAAAATTGAAGGAAAATCTTAGTTTTCAAGTTTGTTAAAAATGATAACTTTATTAAGTAATTTGGGTTGGCTTGCCTGACAACAATGTCCGGCACCATCACGACCCTTAGTGGATTTTGGGTCATGACAACATGGTATCAGAGCACTAGGTTCCCGTAGGTCTCACAAGTCATGAGCAAGTCTAGTAGAGTCTCGCGGATCAGTACGGAGACGTTTGTACTTATCTTTGGGAGGCTACAGGGCTGTTAGGAGCACTTCCCTTCTCGATTCCTCATCGTGCGATTTGATTCTTTTGAGGCTCATGCCTTTATTTCCATCCTACTCAATCTTATGCGACGCAAAGTGCTTGTTATAAATCGAGAATTGAAGAATCATAATGGTATTACAGATGTGGTGTAGGATGTTTCTCCCGGTGTAGTTGATTGGATTATTATCGTCGCCTTATGGAAGGATATTTTAATGTTTCAGCTCAATAACGGTACTTCTGAGGGACGTGAGGCTAGGCACAAGTTGCCACGATGCTTATGAATTATTGTTCCGCAGTATTGATATGATGGTAGGACATTTTCCTACGTGTTGAGGCAATGAATGACTTGAAGGGAGGTTCAATCAGTGCATAATCTAGATATTCAGTATTTTATTTCTGGTAGGGGAAAGGCAATTGGGCTAAGAATGTGCAGATTTGGGATGGTAGAGTAATGAGACTTGGTACATGCGAGAGTGGTGGAGATTTCTTCTATGAGGGGATGTTGTTGTACTAATTGAATGCACTAAGTTCGTCGGTGTTGCGATCTTCTACAATTTGCCTTTGGAGCAAGCTATTATGAAATAGTATCGGAAATGCTGCTGTCAGATATCACAGGACGCGGTAGTTCAGGGTCGAATCAGTGTTACTAATGTGGATGGTATGAGAAGGATGATTTTCCGAAAGGTGTAAAGTTAGCAGCAATTGTGGGTTCAAGTGCCACGAAGATAGATTTTAATTAAGGCAACAATTGAGTAGCAAAGGATGAGGAAAGATGTGTGGAAAGTGTTAGACGGTGCCTAAAATTCCTAGAAGGCCAGGTGTATGAAGCAAAGTTCAAGTAGTTGATTAAAGAAATGAGTTTTCCCAAAGTGGGAGAGTGGCGGATGTTACATATGGGCTTGGTAGTAGGATGATTACGTACCTTAAGGAGAGTTTGGGATGATTTGGGATTTTAGTGGCTGGCGATTGAAGTCTACGGGTTTAGTTGGAAGTATGGGCTAATATGAAGCAAAGAGATCGGTCGTGCGAATGTGGTTGATGATTCATAGTATAAAAAAAGGGGTTTTACATAAAGAATCCGAGAATTTATGCGGTTGATTGTGCAAGGTTATGTCAATAAGAGATAAGGAATCCCGGTAAGTTCTAGAGTTATGTAATATTGGCTTTAGGCTAAGTGGGAGAGTCCCACCGCCTATGATTGGGTTGCATGGTTAACCACTTGCGATGTTTTCTGGTTGTTAGCATATTTCTGGTTTATTTCGACTACGGGAAAAGAACATAAGTGGTAATTTGAGCAAAGGGATTGTTAAAGGTGTTCCATGGTTGGTCTTCTTGGCTCATGTTTAGATTTGAGAAAGGATTCAGGGTTTATGCCTCGTATAAGTGTGGGTTTCAAGGGAAGTAATTCTGTCAGGTGCTTCGTCGAGAGGGTATTCATGTGCTAGAAGATCTGTGGAGTTGATTATATTCGAGGCCAAGTTAGAGCGGGTGGCTCTCAGCGACGGTCCTAACGGATTCAAAAGGATAAAGTGTGATGCCTAATGATTTCGATCCTATGGGTACAGTTAAGAGTCAAGCTTGATAGCAGCCTATGAGAAGAGGCACAGAATGTGCTATGATGTTTTGACTTGCAATGTAGCAATTGGGAGGTACAGAATGGTTTATGGGATTTGAGATAGCATGGTCTCGTGATTCAGGGTCACTCGGGAAGAGTGCGGATGGAGTGTGTTAAGTGTTGAATGGGGTTATCATTGTTTTTTTAGCAATCAAGGACAAAGTGGAAAAAGAGGGATTGGTTAGCCATAGTCGAATTGGCATGTTGCTGGTAATGATCAGTTCTTTCAGCACAATCGAGTTATGCAAGTGAATTGTGACGGTGCATGCGAGGCTTGTCGGTCGACATAGTTAGTGTTATTCAGGAAGTATTCTACCATTGTGGCCTGTTACGTGTAGGCGGATTCCGGAAGGGTTATGGTGGGTTAGACCACTACTTAGAGATTTTCATATTCTACCGTTATGAGAATTCACCTGTGTGCTGCTATGGTTCTACTGAAGTGAGTTAAGCAGAAAGTTTTATATGATGAGGTGTTAACCTAATAGTGGTTCCGAAGCTATGATAGAAAGTGTGTTCTATCGTATGTTGGCATGTTGTGTGCAGTGACTGGTATGGAATTTGAAGTGGAGATCAAGGTAACAGTTCGGTATGGACAAGGATGTCACAAGCTCTGATGAGCAGGAAAGGAGTTTCAATGTTTAAGGTAAGTTGGTATTGTCTTCAGCATCACCTGAGATCGGTATTTTGTGAAAAAGGCTTTGCATCCTGGTTAATAATTCCTGATCGCTTTTCTGCGTTAGTGTGGCTGGTGGTTTGGAGGTACGACCCAGTTATTTGTTATGGTAGGTAATGGGAGTGTGTCCCACATGAAGATTGTATAGGTGTGGCAGGTAGTCACTTGATTTATTAAAGACTTAAGCCAAATATAAAGGTTGTGATAATATCGTTGATTTGAGAATAAATGCCTGGAGGGCACTCAGTCTATTAAGTTGTGGACTGTGGAGGATTTCTCCGGTTATGATGGTTGTTCTTATGTGTTATGAAAGATAGGAGAATTATTATGGACCTTGGAAAGGTTATTAGCCTAGTTAGTGCGACCAGAATCAGCTTGAGCTCGGTGGAGGGATTCAAATGTAAATATAGGCTCTATATCAGGCCAAACGTGTCCATTTCAGTAATGCGCTCCTTATGGAGGAGTAGTTAGGGTGTTATTTCATTGTAGATATTTCATGTAGTGATACATTGCGCTGTGTGAGTTGTGAGACGGCTTGAGAAATTGCTTATGTGTTGAGGATCCGCGTGGAAATGATGTATTATGAGCAAAATGGCTCTTGAGATTCAGATTGTATATCGCACTTTAGTTGTGCTTGATTTTTGTTGCTTATAGCGCTATATGTCCCCCCAGGGATGGTATTATGCACCCAGCGTGCTTGTGGCCGATATTCGATATTTTATTGTAATGAGCAAATCTAGCTCGATGTGCACCTCCTTATGTGAGATCTATGTGTGGATCGGGTGGCACGCCGCCATGGGTATGTTATTTGGATCGGGTTGCGCACCGCGACAGTATGATGTTGAGTATGGTTTTCTATATACTATTTTTGTATGCCTTGCTTCCTATTTTCTAATGAAAGTCCGTATTGGTGCGTAAGTTAGGTAGTTCTTTCCAGAGTTCGTTTTCCTTTTGTATCGCGTTCGAATTGGTAGCCTATTGGCATATGGTGGCATCATATGAGACTTTTGATTATGTATGGGGTGGCTTATTGCCTGAGCAATTCGTACCGGGTGAGACGAGATCATTGGATTTAGGATCAGTGCAATTTGATTACAGGAAATACATTAAGAAGTTAAGGCCATTACTCGGTTCAGAATGAAGTGATGATTTTCGCCAGGAGTATAGACCTAGATGATTTGTTAATTTGGCAGTTGGTTATGAATTTCTACACATCTCTTCCGTCGTGGCGATATTATAAGAGCTAGAGCAAGGCCTAAGTAGGTCATAAGGTGCAATAGGTGCATCGGATTCGTGGAATTTTGGTTTATTTAGTCAGAGAATGTCATTGTGGTTTTCTGAGTACAGTGATGCAGGGTGTGAATTCAGCAAAATTGTGCAGTCATGTTTGGGTACAACATGTAGTGATTGATATAATGAGTGTATGCTGGAAACAAGCCTAGCATAGAATTCTGGATGTTGGAATTGGGCTTTAAGTCTTATTTTCTTAAATAAAAGGGAATATCTTCAGAATTGATTGAGCTAATGTGCTCAACCGAGTTGTGGTAGCACGGGAAGGTGTAGGAGGTGTTAAATAGTAATTTCAGACTACTTCAGTGTAGTTCTTAGCACGTTTGAGGACGAACGTATGTTTAAGTGGGAGAGAATGTAACGACCTGACCGGTCGTTTTGAGCTCTAGCACGTGGTTCAGCAGTCTGAGGCGATGAACAACTTTATTCTAGCTATTATGACTTGTACACGTGGTCAGAATTAAGTTTCGGGAAGTTCAGAGTTGATTTGGAGAGAGGATTCTTATTTCGAAAGCTTAAGGTTGAAAGAATTAACTAGGATTGGAATTTTGAGTAAACAACCTCGGAATCGGGATCTGAAGGTTCCAGCAGGTTCGTATGATGATTTCAGACTTGGGCGTATGCCCGGATCGGGTTTTGGATGACCCGGGAGCATTTTGGCGCCTATTGAGGAAAGTGGCATTTTGAAAGAATTTCATAAGTTTGGGTCGAAGCGCATTTCAGTGATATCGATGTCCGTTTGGGATTCCGCGTGTAGGAGCAGCTCCATATGGTGATTTTGGAGTTGGGAGCGCGATCGGAAGTGAATTCGGAGGACCGTTAGGTCATTTTGGAGCCATTTGGCTAAAGATAGAAATTTGTAGGTTTTTGAGAAGTTTGACCGGAAGTGGACTTTTTTATAACATGGTCGAAATCCAATTTCGAAAGTTGGAGCAGGTTCGTAATGTCGAATATGACTTGTGTGCAAAATTTGAAGTCAATCGGACGTGATTTGATAGATTTAAACATCGGAAGTAGAAGTTTGAAATTCTAAAGTTCATAAAGCTTGGATTGGAGGTCGATTCGTGGTTCTAACGTTGTTTGATATGATTTGAGGCCTCGAGCAAGTCCGTAATGTGTTATGCGACTGGTTGGTATGGTTGGTTTGGGTCCCGGGGGCCTAGGGTGGATTCCGGGTGGTTAACGGATCGAAACTTGGAATTTTGAGAGAGCTGAAGGGTCTGGTTGCTAGTATAACCGCTTCTGTGGTGGGTTAACCGCAAAAGTGGCCCCGCAGAAGCGAGGAAGGCGACCACAGAAGCGGTTGGATGTGAAGGGAGCTGGGACCGCATATGCGGCCATATTTCCGCAGATGCGGGACCGCACCGGCGGAGGTAGGAGCGCAGAAGCGGATTTTGGTCTGAGGAAAGGGGCCGTAGATGCGGTCAGGGCTCCACAGAAGCGGAACTGCACCTGCGGTAGGAGGAGCGGAGAAGTGGAAATTGGGCTGCCTGGGAAGGACCGCATAAGCGGTACTTGGGTCGCACCTGCGGAACCGCAGAAGCGGTAGAGGAGCCGTAGGTGCGGAAACAGCTGGAGGCAGAGAAATGTTTTAAATTCGGGAATTTGCCATTCTTCTCCCATTTTTCACTTGGCACTAGCGATTTTGGGGAGCTTCAAGAGGGGATTTTTGTCATCAACGTCAAGGTAAGTCATCCCCCAACTATTTTGAGTTAAATACATCAACTATGTATGGATTTGAGCATGAAATTTGTAGAAAATTTGGGGTTTGAGGGAAAACCTAGAAAATTAGTATTCTTGGAATTTGACCACGATTTTGGGGATGAAATTAAGAGAAAATCATATATTTAAGTTCGTGAGTTCATGGGTAAACTTTATCTTCTAGAAATCTCGGAATCTGGGCACGTGGGCCCGAGGGCATTTTTGTCAACTTTTCGATCGGGGTTAGGAATTGCTATAAATTGGATTATAATGAGTACCTTAGCATATATTAATGGATTTACATACTTATTGGCTAGTTTTGGAGGGTTGTGCATCGATTCGAGTCTTCAGAAGGGTGTGGAATGCCGGTTATGGATCTTCAGAGCGAGCTGAGTCTCCTTTCTAACCTTTTAAGAGGGAAACCCATAGGTGAGTTAATTGGTTATGTGCTCCTATTTGTGGGGGCTACGTACGCACGAGGTGACGAGAGTCCATACGTAGCAACTATTATGCTATTGTCCGGGTAGTCTAGGACCCAAATGCATGCTATACGTGGAATAGTTGCAATCTTATTGATAGCTTTTACTGCTTAAATCACATCAAATTAGTTAATGAATTCCTAAAAGGATTAAACGTCATTTATTAAATTATTAAAAGAGAGTTAGCTTTTATTTGCATAAATGTTCCTCAAAAATTCTTAATTGATTGTTTGAGCATGTATCTCTATGTGTACCTGCATCGCATACACGATTCGCGGGCAGGGTGTGTGTTTATTTTACGTTGACCGCGTCATAGGTTAGTTCGCGAGCGGAGTAATAGATGAATCTATAGGCGCGTAGTCGACCCTCGGCAAGTGCACAGTTTATTTCTGTTCGATCGGGCCGTCGCCTCGGCAAAATATGCACATGCTTGTATTGCTGCCTTAAACTTATTTAAGTTGTTATTACCTCTTCATGGTTTGAGAATATTTTGATAATAATAAAAAGGAAAAATCTGGAAATTTCCTATAAAAGAAATAATTGTTCCTTGTTTTGCTTCTACTGGATTAAAAAACATATTTATAGAAATCCACGATTTAATGTATTATTGAAACCATTATTGGACAACTAGTAAGTGTCAAAGTCGACCATCTCGGCTCTACTTCTTCTAGATTAGACGGGATACTCATTGAGTACACGTTATTTCCGTACTCATACTACACTTATGTGCATTTTTGTTGCACAGGTATATGTAACTCTAGCGGCCTACTGGGCGTAGCAGCATGGATGATTCTGGGACTAGGTGAGTTGCATCATTCGAGGCGGCCAGCAGCTAGTATAGTCCCTTCCAGTATATTGTATCTACTTCCTGTCCGCTGTATTCCGGCGGATGTTGTATTTTATTTCTTCATCAGTAGATGCTCATGCACTTGTGACACTGGGTTTTGGGATCGTTTTGAAATACTTTGTACTAATTGCTTATTATTTAATTTGAATTGAAGCAGTTATCTTTTTATTTTATGAAAAATTGAAGGAAAATCTTAATTTTCAAGATTGTTAAAATTGAGAAATTCATCAAGTAATTTGGGTTGGCTTGCCTGACAGCAGTGTCCGGTGCCATCATGACCCTTAGTGGATTTTGGATCGTGACATAATCCAGTGGAGAAAAGGGGAAAGTATTCGATACAAATAGAGAAACTAGAGCTTCTCTCTTGTTCTCATTTCTCAGTCTTCGAATGCATTTTATCAATCTGTATCAACACTAAGAAGATTAACATTGAAACTCAGATTAAGGGATATTTCTTGAAAAATCTTATATTCTTTTTCTTCAAAATCAGTAATGGGAAGGTGAGGATGAATCTTTGTGACTGAAACTTGGAATTTCGTGTTTGTTAGGCAAAGCTTTGTTCTGGGTTTTATTGGGTATGATTGAAGATAGCGTAATAATCAAATCTTCATAAGATTTGGAGGGGGGTTTCTAGCTTTTGGATGATCATTGTAGCTTCTGTTCTAAGATTTGTGTTTGTTCCTGAGATAATGTTGAATAGTACTGTAGTTGATTAAGGATTTCTCGGGTTTGATTTATTTTTTCGTTTTGGGTATTAGTGGGCTCTCTAGCAGCTTGTGTGTGGGTAAGAGGGATAAAAACCTTAGTGACAGAATAGAATGCAAAAGGGCATTGAGTTATATAAATATCTAAGAGATTTTTTCCTTCCTATACCATTTATGAAACTTTATTACCAAATATGTGTATAGTTTCTAATTTACCCGATATGTTCACAGTTTTCTACATTTATTATACCATTTATTAAATACTAATTATTAGTAGCTGAATCTTCCTAATTAGGCGCGCTACAAATCAGGAACAGAATATTCTAATTGATTTAGCGACCTTCAGATCAAATTTTGAAATGCAAATCCTATATCTTCAATTTAAAATCAAATTACATAGACTCTTTTCTGCAAAAACTCTGTTCTTCGATATTTTTCCTTAAGCCACAAATAAAAAAAAAAGACAAAATCGTCAACAAATTCGAATCAAATTGTAGAAATCAGTTCTGCAAAAGCTCAATTCGTCGACATTCTCTCTACATCTCTCTTATTTCTCAATCGCAAATTTCAGTAATATAAAGCAAATGAAAAGAGAGCATCAATTCTACCATTAACAACCATTAAAAAGCTTGAAAGCTTTAAATTCAAATTTGAGTTTTTAAAAATCATTATTTGTTTGGATTGGGTATTGTTGAAAATAATTGAGAATATGGTTTGGAGTTTATATCTCAATTTTGAGGGGTTTTGGTGAAGATTAGACTTGGTTTTAACTGAATTTCAGATTAAAACTCGAAGAAGAAAAAGAAGAAGACATATTATAGAAATTGTAGATAAATTGTAGATTATATGTATTCTGATGGTAGATGCTTTATTTTCTATTTTCACAAATAAAAAACGGCTAAAACTTCTACAAATCTTCTGAAAAAACGCAATTAACTCAAAAATCCCGATTATGCTACAATTGAATAAGAATTGGGATATAAAAATTTAATGTACCAAGTTTGTAGATATTTTGTAGATAGATTGTAGATTATTTGTATTCTAATTGCAGATGCTTTGTTTTTTGTTTTCATAAATCAAAAACGACTAAAACTTCTACAAATCTTCTGCAAAAAATGCAATTATGTCGAAAATCCCAATTAAACTACAATTGAATGGGAATTGGGATATTAAAATTCAATATACCCAGTTTGTAGATATTTTGTAGATGAATTATAGATTATTTGTATTCTGATTGTAGAGGCATGATTTTCTGTTTTCACAAATCCAAAACGACTAAAACTTCTACAAAATCTTCTGCAAAAAATGCAATTATGTCGAAAATCCCAATTAAACTACAATTGAATGGGAATTGGGATATTAAAATTCAATATACCCAGTTTGTAGATATTTTGTAGATGAATTATAGATTATTTGTATTCTGATTGTAGAGGCATGATTTTCTGTTTTCACAAATCCAAAACGACTAAAACTTCTACAAAATCTTCTGCAAAAAATGCAATTATGTCGAAAATCCCAATTAAACTACAATTGAATGGGAATTGGGATATTAAAATTCAATATACCCAGTTTGTAGATATTTTGTAGATGAATTATAGATTATTTGTATTCTGATTGTAGAGGCATGATTTTCTGTTTTCACAAATCCAAAACGACTAAAACTTCTACAAAATCTTCTGCAAAAAATGCAATTATGTCGAAAATAGCAATTAAGCTACAATTGAATGGGATTGTTGGCTATTGAGGAGTAGAAAAACTTGGAAGACTTCATTTTGATTGAATCCTTTCCTATGTGATCTCATACTTTAATATCATGATATACATCAAGTATAATCCTAATTCGTAAATGGTTTTTTGAGGTTTTTTAGATAGTCCCTAATTCGTATTGAAAGGTTTAACCAAGAGTTGACATAATTGTATATGAGATCGGAATTTTTATGATTTTTTTAGCTTCATTGGGTGATTTATGACTTAGTAGCGCGATCGGAATGCATTTTAGAAGTCCGTGGAAGGATTTGGCTTGAATTGGCAAAGTTACTATTTTGGCAAATTCCGGTTGATAGGTGAGATTTTGATCTGAGGGTTGGAATGGAATTCCGAGAGTTGTTGTAGCTTCGTTATGTCATTTGTAATGTGTGTGCAAAATTTCAGGTCATTCGGACGTCGTTTGGTCGGGTTTTTGATCGAAAGCGAGTTTCGGAAGTTCTTGGAAAACTTAGGCTTGAATTCGATGAGAATTTATGGTTTTAGTGTTGTTTGATGTGTTTTAATGATTGGAGCAAGTTTTAATGATATTTTAGAATGTGTTGGTGCTTTTTGTTGAGGTCCCGGGGGCCTCGGGTGAGTTTCGGATGGCCGAACAGGCTAGTTTTGATGTTGGAAAGTTGCAGATTTTACATTCCAGGTGTTGCAGGTTTTATGTCACGACCCAAATCCAAACCCAGTCGTGATGGCGCCTCTCATGAATAAAAGGCCAGCCAGAACAACGCCAACACCTCTTTTAAAGCAATTAATTAACAATAACAATTCTAACACATGCTTAATATAGTAAATAATGCGGAAATAAAGATAATAATGAGGGAAACCATCCCGACGCAGCCCAAACCGGGGTGTCACAAGTCATGAGCTGCTACAGAGTTTCTAATGAGTCTACGAAATATAAAATCTGATACAATAGTCTGAAGGAACTCAGAAGATATAAAATAGGGGAGACAGGGGTTGCAGACGTCAACAACTACCTTGTCACTCTAACTCGCTACCTGGTCTGGAAAGAATCAGCGCTCAGGTGCAGACTCCTCTATGCCTGTATCTGCACATATGGTACAGGGAGTAATGTGAGTACTCCGACCCAGTGAGTAATAATAATAAATAATAACCGAAGGCATGAAAATACATAATTGCACAAAGCAATTCTATATCAGGCAGTAAAACAGTAAAGAGTTAGATGAAATCTCCTTTTAAAAATCGGTAAATCAGGTAAAATCTGCCCCTCGGGCCCAGTATCAATCGCTCAAAATAGTATCAGCCCCTCGGGCTCAGTATCAGTCACTCAACATAATATCAGCCCCTCGGGCTCACTCTCATATCACATGGGTACCCGCGCTCACTTGGGTGTGCAGACTCCGGAGGGGCCCCTTACGGCCCAAGCGCTATATCAACATAAGGCCTGAAAGCCTTCTCACATCACACGCAAGGCCTGAAAGCCTCCTCAAATCACTCACAATGCCTGAAAGCCTCCTCACATTACACACGAGGCCTGAAAGCCTCCTCACATCACTCACAAGGCCTGAAAGCCTCCTCACATCACTCACAATGCCTGAAACCCTCCTCACATCACTCACAAGGCCTGAAAGCTTCACTCAGTCCAGAAAACATCATAGGCCCCTTGGGCATCAATAAAATAGTAGTGCTCAGCCCTAACAATAGTGGAATATCAATTATAGTCTCAAAAATTCAATTAAAGTGGCTGAGTTTGTAAAACAGTATAATCAATAGGACTGAGTTCAAGTAGTATATCAAATAGTGAAGAAAGAGTGATAAAAATCCACGAATGACTCAATTAGTCGGCATTAAGCTCAAAATATGGCAATAAGCACAAAATATGGCAATAAGCCCAAATCATGATGGTAATAACACATCTCAGTTAAATACGCGATAAAATATCAAACGGGACGGACAAAGTCATAATCCCCAGTAGTAAATAACCCCGCGCTCGTCATAAGGCGCGTGTTTCACCTCAACATAGCACTACGTTGTGCAAATCCGTGGTTTCAAACCCTCAGGATATTATTTACTATCATTACTCACCTCAAGGCGGCCAAAATCCTAGCTCGCTATGCCCTTGCCTCGCAAATTGACATCTTCGGGCGTCGAATCTGATCAAAACCACAACGAATACGTTACAATAGGCTAAGGGAACATACCCCAATCGAAAAGACCGGAAAAATATCGAAATTCACAAAATTTTCAAAACCCGAGCCCGCTTCTCGAAAATCAGAAAATTTAACATCATCGGATTCCTTATCTCGCCACGAGTCTATACATACAATTAACTCCCAAATCCGAGCCCAAATGACCCATCAAATCCCATTTTGAAATATCAAATTCCAAGCCCTAGTTTTTCCCCCTTTTTGATGAATTTTCATAAATTTCTGGGTTAATTCTACTATTAAATAATGTAATTAGGTCATAGAACTCACCTCCAATCACATCCAGTCGAAATCTCCTTCAATTACCGTCAAAAAGCTCTCAAGGTTGTTCAAAAATGGTGAAAAAATACCTTAGCTCACGGAACAAAATGAAACCTTAAAACCCCTTTTCTGTCTAGGCCTTTTCGCTTCTGCGGCCCATACAGTGCATCTACGGTTTTTGCTTTTGCGGAATTCCACCGCTTCTGCGGACGCCGCATATGCGGACCACTATCCGTTTCTGCGGAAGTCCTCCAATGACCCAAAATATGCACCTGCGACTCCCTTACCGCATCTGCGGAACTGCATCTGCGGCCCCTTTTCTGCAGAGGCGAAAATACCATATACCAGCAACTTCAGAAATGCAACAAGTCCAAAATTCACCCCGATGGCCATCCGAAATCACCCCGAGGCCCCCGGGACCTCAACCAAAAGTGCCAAACCATCCTAAAACATCATTCAAACTTGCTCCAATCATCAAAACACCACAAACAACACCAAAACCATCAAATTATATCGGATTCAAGCCTAAGTTCTTCTAAAACTTCCGAAATACGCATTTGATTAAAAACCCGACCAAAACACCTCCGAATGACCTGAAATTCTACACACAAATCCAAATCACCTAACAAAGTTGCAACAACTCTTGGAATCCCATTCCGACCCTCGTATGAAAATCTCACCTATCAATCGGAATTCGCCAAAATACTAACTTCGCCAATTCAAGCCTAATTCTACACCGGACCTCCAAAACCAATTCCGATCATGCTCCTAAGTCACAAATCATCGCCCGAAGCTAACCGAATCACCAGAAATCACATCCGGGCCCTCTAACTCATAAGTCAACATCCAGTTGACTTTTCCAAAACCAAACTTTCCTTAAAGAGACTAATTGTCTCATTTCCTTCTAAAACCAATCCAAATCGACTCATTCACCCAAGTTTCTTATAATGAAACATAAGGAAGCAGAAAATGTGGAAAATGGGGCGGTAACTCATGTGACGACGGGCCGGGTCATCACATTTTAAGTCTTCGCGATCACGTGGGTTGAGCCGCGATCGCTCAAAAGGAAATTTAGAGGCAGGCAAATTGCTCTTCGCGTTCGCGTCTGAGGGTTCGTGTTTACGGATTCGTGGTTAATGATGCTTCGCGTTCGCATGCTATGGATCGCGTTCGCATAGAAGGAGTTGGAGTCCAGTGATTTTAGTCATCGCGTTCGCATCAGCTGAGCTGCGTTCGCGTAAGAGGGGAAGCAGAAGCTTCGCGTTTGCATCCGTTTTGTCGTGTTTGCATAGGCCAATTTTGAGGCGTGGAAGATTTTCTCATCGCGATCGCGTGCCTGGGGATGCGATCGCATAGAAGGAATCATCAGCTGAGCAGAAGGGTTTTTAAACATATTTCATCCGTGAGCCTAAGTTATTTTCCTCCATTATTCAGTATTTTTAGAGCTTCTTGGGAGCAATTGAAGAGGGATTCGAAGAGGGATTCGAAGAGGGATTGGAGGTAAGTTCTATGGACTAAAAACATGATTATTATGTGAAATTAACCTAGAAATTCATGGAAATTTAGCTAAAATTGGAAGAACTAGGGCTTGGGATTTTGAGTTTTTAAATTGGGATTTGAAGGGTCATTTGAGCTCGGATTTGAGAGTTCTTGATATGCATAGACTCGTGGCGAGATAAGGAACCCGTTGATGTAAAAATTTCTGAGTTTCGAGAAGTGGGCCAGGGGCTCGGGTTTTGGTAATTTTTGGATTTGTGCTCGTTATTGATTGTTTTCGTTTGGGCTTTGTTTCCTTAGCATATTGTGATGTATTCGCTCTGATTTTAGATAGATTCGATGCGCGAGGAGACCTATTTGAGAGGCAAGGGCATAGCAAGCTAGAGTTTTGGCCGGCTTGAGGTAAGTAATGATTGTAAATACTGTCCTGAGGGTTTGAAACCCCAGATTACACATCGTTGTGTTACTTTAAGGTGGCTTACACGCTAGATGACGATCGTGGGGTAGAGCACCGCTAGGGATTGTGACTAGTCCATCCGGAACGATAACTTTAATGCGTATTTGATAGTTAATTATTTGATGTTATTATATTTTGGGTTGTATGCCATGTTGGGGCCTTGTGCCGACTTGTTGAGACCCTTAGGCGCATTTTTGCTATCTTTCCTCACTCTATTTATTTGAAAGCATATTCTCAGTCATTGTTACCTGTTTATTACTCAAATTTGGCTTTATCACTATATTCTTAAAAGTGTGGAAAACTGTTTTGGGCTGAGTTCCCTATTTTACTGAGATAGACCAAGGGTCTGATAGTGAGATTTCTGACTGAGATGGACTGAGAGTCTGATGGTGAGGTTAATGACTGAGAAGCCGAGGGACTAGTTGTAAGGATCATATATCTATGGATTGGGCTACACACCGCAACAATATATATATATATATATATATATATATATATATATATATATATATATATATGTGTGTGTGTGTGTGTGTGTGTGTGTGCGCGTACGGACCGGGCTGCACGCCGCAGAGATACTTATGTTGATCGGGTTGCATGCTGAAGCGATATGTTGGCTCGGGCTGCACTTCGCAGCGATATAGTGCTTGGGCTATAAGAGCCCCTCCCGGGGTTTGCACACCCCCAGTGAGCGCCATCGGTGAAACATATGGATCGGGCTGCACGCCGTAGCGGTCACTATATGGTACCTATTGAGCGTGAATGCTGAGTGTGAGTACTGATTGGTAAGAGTTGAGTCACGAGTGACATAGAGGCTAGCTCGAGGGGCGATAGATATATATACATGCATATGAGTGATGTTTTGCCCGAGAGGCCTGTTTATGAACTTATTGATTTCACTTCTCTTTAAAATGCGTTTCTATCAAATATGTTGATTTATTGACTATTTTCACTCTTCTTTTTATTGAGCCTCTGTCGAAAAGTTGAACAAATGTTTTAAAATAATTTTTATTTAAACTGGGGTTTATATGATGTTCAGAAATAAATCACTAATTTGGCATTGGTTATTCCCAGTGAGATTTTCAAGTCATGAAGTCTTTATGATTACTGTTTTGCCTGAGGGACTATTTTACGAACTATGTTTTGTCGAGGGGCCGATTATGGTTTTAATCTCAATTATTATTTTAGATGGTATTGAACCTCTACTGAAAATGCTGGAAAATATTACAAAAATAATTCTTACCAAAAGCTGGGTTTTAAAAGGGAAGATTGACTCATATTCTGATTTGGAAGCCTGTTGTGTTGTTTTTTTTAGTTTAACATAAATGTGGATTCATTATTTCCTACTGCTCTGTCTTTATTTAATCTTATTACTTACTGAGTTGGAGTACTCACATTACTCCCTGCACATCGTGTGCAAATTCAAGTATATCAAAACCCGGTAGCGGGTTTAGATTTGCTCAACCGCGGAGTCATCAGAGTTATCAGGTGACTGTATGACGTTCATAGCACCACTCTCTTCCTCACATTGCTATTACTGTATTTAGTACATTATTTTAGACTTCTTGTTGTATTCAGACCTTGATAGATGCTCATGACTAGTGACACCCCCGATGTCGGGCTTGTATGTTATTTTCGTATTTTATTCAGACTTATATTATGAAATATTGTTAAATTAAAGTTTTTAAAATGACTCTTATTGATAAAAGGGTTGCTATGGGTATTGTGTCGGCTGGCCTTGTCTTCACGAGAGGCGCCATCACGACCGGAGCGGGGTTTTGGTTGTGACAAGTTGGTATCAGAGCCTAGGTTACATAGATCTCACGAGTCATGAGCAGGTTTAGTAGAGTCTCGCGGATCGGTACGGAGACGTCTGTATTTATCCTCGAGAGGCTGCAGAACCTTTAGGAAAATTTCACATTCTTGAATTCTTATCGTGCATCCTTGATTCAGCTTGATATTAACTCTTGAAATTCCTTCCATGCGTTCGCATGCGCGCATGAGCGCTCAGTATCAGTTATGCCTTGATGGCTTGTGATTCCCCGATCGAGGGGCGAGATGTGATCTTTGTGAGTTGATGTTGGGCCAGTCTAGAGGACTTGAGGCCGGATCCTTGCCTATGCTTGAGCACCGAGGTGCTGATTGTGTGAGTAAGTGTTTTGAACTTATATGTTTCGTATTATCCCTATTAGTGGAAGTGACGGCCGCATGGCTACGTGATGAGTATGTTATGTCTGCGAGGTGTATTCATATGATTTAGAAGCGACGAGAAGGGTCTGCTGGAGGATAAGAGGACTATTATGTGCTTCATTTCCATCTTGATTCGAGCTATAGCCCCGAGTTATGGGCGTGTGAAGAATCTTTTCATGTTTCCTGGTTGGTAGTGAAGTAAATTTCATGTTACAGTATGAGTTCAGACTAAGGAAGGCTAAGTGACTGCGTAATGTCTGTGATGCTGGAAGATATACAGAAATGTTAGTTGAAGGCAAAGTAGGTGGGTTATATCCTGCGGAGTGTTCTGAAGTGGTATAATTCGTCTATTAGAAGATCTCATTTACAAGTGAAAAATATGTGTTGAAATTTAAATTTGGGTTGCTTAAGAGAGTGGGCTTGACTGTTACGAGGATGAATGCGAGATTTGCAGAAGATTTAAAGTAGCAGATGGTCTGTGTTTCACAAGCTTATGAAGGATTGAGTTAAATCTCACTATGGTATTATGGTAGCAATAGGGTATATACGAGTTATTGTGTGTAAAGTCTATGGCTTCGAGCCAAGTGGGGGAGTCTGCTATTGATTAGGAGATTGCACGATTATGTGCTATGTTAGTTCCAGTTTGAGGCGTACTGGTGAATTAGTTATGGCTTATGGATATTGAGATCGAGGATGCCTCGAGTAAAGGAAAATTTTGAAAAAGTTTATGTCATGCTTCACAGGTGTAAAAGAACCTCAGAATGTCTTGAGTTGTTGTTGGTAAAAGATGCCCAGTGCATAGAGCGAGAAGCTGCTTGGTTGTAATGGGACGAGGTTGCATTCTGCAGTGTCTGAAGTGCTAATGAGGCACAAGTTGTTCGGTTATATTGATCGGGCTAATTACAGTTTGAAGAAAAGTGAATTACTCTCGAGAATGGCTCTAATGTGTTAAAGGTTCTACAGGGAACAATCAGGTATTTTAAAGCTGTATGTGTGGTTAGAAACTGTGTTTTCATTGGAAGAGGTCTAGATTTGTGGTATTTCTATGTTAATTATGGGATTCTATGTATCAGTATCAGGAAGGTAAAGGTAACGGATTTAGATTCACAGGAAGTCTCTTCAGAGTAAAGTATTTTGATCGTGGTGCTCGTGGGAATATCTGAGAAAGTATTCGATGGCTTATGAGCCTTAGACGGTGTGGCTTTATGCTTGGGTTCTGTGTCGTAAGTCTGGGTTGAAAAATTGTAATGTTATATCAAGAATGAGTATCGAGTTGAAAAATTAATTAGAAGGAAATTTAAATAGATAGAGTAGCTTGATAGCAGACCGAGTCGGTATGGTAAGGATATGATTAATCTCTTGTGTGTGTTTGAGGCAATGAGATTCTTTCAGGTATTTGGCAACGATGATTTCAGGTTTTGATGGCTTGCTTAGCTCGATCTAGTTAGAAGGATTCAGTCATGACAAGTCAGATTTGTGCAAGGGGAACACGGAGAGTTCTTGATGGTTTTTGCCATGGTTTGGAGATGTATATTTTCTATGGGCATGCGGAGCATGGGATGTATAGTGATTTCTTCTAGATGGGACTAATGGGAAGTTATTGACTAGTGGAGTACGTAGTGCTCTGTGGCTTGCAAGGGAGACGAAGTTCTCATGTTATCCTAGGACGGTACGGTATATGCAATATGTTGTGAGGATCGAGATCTGCATATGTAAAGTTACGATTTAGTTCTGAAAGGAAGTTCATGAAATTCTTAAGCAGCACGGGTAGTTTTAGATGATTAAGGAAGTGGTATTGCTAATTGGGGTGATTTGATGAGGGTATACATTTCATAAGGAGGCAATGTGATTAAGTTGATGGTACTTTGGTAGTATTACGGCACTTCTTATCAGTCGGGCTGCTGATATTCGAGTTTGCTTGGCAGCACAAAAGAATAGTAGAGTATATCTCATGAAAAGACTTAGTCTAAAGGGTGAGATGTGTATGCGAGTGAGATGTGTATGCGAGTGGCAGGATTGGGATCAGATATGGTAATTCGTGTGCCTTATAGATTTGGAGACTGCAAGTTCTCATACACAGGTTAGCTCATGGTTGTGGATGGAAAATTTGGGTAAGTTAGTCAGATGTTAGTATGTGCTATGATTTAGTCATTGTGAACCTTCGAAGGATTATTTATCTATCGCCGGTAACTAGAGCTGATGTGTGGTCCGTTAGTAGACCTATATGGATATGTGTCCGGCATCGAGATGGTTTTGTTGACTTCGAGTTGCTGTTGGCGAAGGATGTATTGATTTGGTTGTTTTGAGCTGTTAGCAGTTAGGGAGATCTATGAGTTACCTTTCAGTGCTGTGAGACGTTACGATCTGTTGGTTATAGGCACCTATGGTGCGGTTCTATCGGTGTTTTATAGTGGAAGTCGAGCGGGAAGAGTAATTGGGATTTGCTTGGTGAATGGCGTATCGGTTAAGTCGTATCGGGTAACGTGGTGCATGTTGTTTGTTTCACCGTGGGTGTAATGATTTGCTTTGGTTCCTGACATCAAATTGTGCGTGGTTGTCGATTTCGAGCATAGTGACTTGAGGTGTTTCATGCAGAGTTGTGTTTGGATAGGATCACGCATTGTAGCGAAGCGACGTGGAGATATGTCCTTTCGGGTTAGATTCATGTGTTCTATTTCTATGATGTGAGACGGGTTCTCCGCCTTGTGTTGTAATGGTACTGGCGAGCTTGAGGTACAGCTCTTTCATTTGAGTTATTTTTATGATTTGAGTATGTTCGGACCGTTGCTTATTGGTGCGCGTATTATGCAAGTTGTGGCTTAGATCTATATTGATGTGTCATGTCACCAGAGTGGTGTGTTGGATTAGACGGGATCATTGAGATCATTAATAAATACGAACGGATTCGACTTCAGCATGTTGGAAGGATAATATCGAGGTCATCTCGGAAAATTGCTATGGTAATTGCCAAGAGAAATGGCTTCATGAATGGTTGATATGAGAAATGGTTATGGTTTACTGCGTGTTTCATTATCGTTGGCAGAACATGAACGTGTTGGAATGAGACTTTAGCTAATAAGAGGTTTTCTATCAGTATTTTGTTGTTGTGGGCAGCTGATGTGAATGAAAGTTATCGCTGCATGTGTTTGAGTTATGTGGTATATCATATAATTGCACCTGAGGTTGCAGGCATGGTCTATTACAGCTGGTTTAGGACTATTCAGAGTATAGGTGTGAGGTTCTAATCGTATTGATGGTTTCCGAAGTGAAATTGTGGTTCTATGGTATATGGACTATGATGGATTGTGAAATTTCAGTTATGTTGTGTTATTCAGCAAGTGTTTGGCTTTTAGAACAACTCTGGGTACGTTCGAGGATGAACGTGTGTTTAAGTGAGGGAGGATGTAACGACCTGACTGGTCGTTTTGAGCTTTGGCACCTTGATCGCCAGTTCTCGGGCATGACTTGCTCTGTGTGATGTATTATGACTGATGTAAATTGTTAGTTTTGGTTTTTGCGGAAATCGGAACGAATTTGAAAGAACAGTTCTCAATTGTAGCTTTAAATTTGAAAGGTTTGACCAAGAGTTGACATAATTATATTTGAGCTCGGATCGGAATTTTTATGATTTGGTTAGCTTCGTTGGGTGATTTATGACTTAGGAGCATGATCGGAATGCATTTTGGAAGTCCGTGGAAGGATTTGGCTTGAATTGGCAAAGTTACTATTTTGGCGAATTCCGGTTGATAGGTGAGATTTTGATCCGAGGGTTGGAATGGAATTCTGAGAGTTGTTGTATCTTCGTTATGTCATTTGTGATGTTGTGAAAAATTTCAGGTCATTCGGACGTCGTTTGGTCGGGTTTTTGATCGAAAGCGAGTTTCGGAAGTTCTTGGAAAACTTAGGCTTGAATTAGATGAGAATTTATGGTTTTAGTGTTGTTTGAGGTGTTTTAATGATCGGAGCAAGTTTGAGTGATGTTTTAGGATGTGTTGGTACTTTTGGTTGAGGTCCCGGGGGCCTCGGGTGAGTTTCGGATGGCCTAACGGGCTAGTTTTGATATTGGAAAGTTGCAAATTTTACATTCCAGGTGTTGCAGGTTTTAAGTCTTGGCTATTGCGTGGGTTGAGCCGCGATCGCATAGAAGGAAATTTAGAGGCAGGCGAATTGCTATTTGCGTTCGTGTCTGAGGGTCCGCGTTCGCGGAAGGTTGGTTAATGATTCTTAGGATTTTGGGTAAAACTTAGGATTTTTCTATTTTAGAGATTTAGACCTCGAATTGAAGTCGGATCTCAAAACAAATCACATATTTGGACTTAGGGGTGAATGGCTATTCAGGATTTAGTCTTGATTTCGAATTTTATCCAAGTGGATCCGAGTTGACTTTTTGTTGACCCTTCTAAATATGTCAATGACGGACTTTTTGGATATAAGGATAGTTTCTAAAGCTTATTTTGACTTATTTGAGTATTAATTTGCCATATTCGAGTAGTTTGGAGGCTTGTGCTAAAGAAAATACAATATTTGAGGGCTGATTTGTCCCGAAAAGAGGTAAGTGTCTTGGTTAACCTTGATTTGAGGAAATTAGAATGTAATTGTGTCTAATTGCTATGTGTTGGGAGCGACGTATGTGAAAGGTGAGGGGTGTATATGTTTTTGCTATTGGTTAATGTGACGACCCAAAGGGTCATCACCTGTTTTCTCTCTCTTTCCGTGCTTTCGAGGCCTTGGTACCCTCATTTTTAGTTGCCTCAATTTGCGTGCGCAGTCCAGACGAGTAGCCGGAAAGCTTATATGTGAAATTTTGTGAAAATGCTAAATATTTGATATTAAAAATGAGTAAAGTTGACTATGGTCACATTTTGTGTAAACGTACCCGGACTTGTGATTTGACGATCCCGGAGGGTCCGTAGAAAAATATGGGACGGGCATATGCCCGGAATCGAAATCCGAGGTCCCGAGCCCGAGAAATGAATTTTCAAAAGAAATTATTTTTCTAAAATTGTTAAGAAAAATGGAAATGAAAATTGATTAGAACGTGTTGGTATCGGGCCCGTATTTTGGTTCCGGCCCGGTACAAGTCTTATAAGTGTTTTAAGATATTTCTGTGAAGTTTGGTTGAAATCGGACGTCGTTTGATGTGTTTCGGACTTAAAACTCTAAATTTGAAAGTTTATGAAGTTTGAAGAAAACTAGTGATTTTGAGGTTTGATTCCTTGTTTTTGATGTTATTTTAGCGATTTATCGCACGGTTAAGTTCGTAGGATGTTGTTGAGTTAGTGTACGTGTTTGGTTAGGAGCCCCGAGGGCTCGGGAGTATTTTTAGAGGTGTATCGGGATGATTTCAGACTTAGGAAAGTTGCAGAAATGAATTTCGGCTGTTGCAGACAATTCCCTCTTTGCGTTCACGACGCCTCTATCGCGTTTGCGAAGCTCCTCAATTTACCTTCATCGCGTTCGTAGCCTTAATTCACGTTCGTGTAGGGTCAAGTGACCCTGAGGGGCTTAGCTTTCTTTCCTCTTCGCATTCGCGATTGAATCCTCGCGTCCGCGTAGTTCCCAACATCTCTTCATCGCGTCCGCGTGTAGTACAACGCGTTCGCGTAGGCCAATTCCCTGGACACCCCCAGTCTTTATCTTCGCGTTCACATCCTGCTCATCGCGAACGCGATGGTCTGTTGAGTCGCGAACGTGACCTTGCTCCCGCGAACGCGAAGGGCAATTTTGCCCAGTTATTTAAAATGTTCAAAACAGAACACTGACGGAAAATTTTCATCAAATACACGAACCCTTTCTTCTCAAAAGCTTCTACACGATTCTTAGAGCATTTCTTCACCAAAGCTTCTTGGGTAAGTATTGTTAACTCGTTTTATTCTTTTTTCCATCATTATCTATTTAAATCCTAGACCTAAAACATGTAAATTAGGGTAGAAATTGGGAAAATAGGTAGAGTTAGGGATTTTCAATTTTTCTTGATTTAGACCTCATTTTGGGGACTAATTTGAAAATAAATTGTATATTCGGGCTCGTGGGGAATGGGTGATATGAAATTGGTTCGAACCTCGTATTTTGACCAAGCGGGCCCGGGGTTAATTTTTGGAATTTTGGGAAGAAATCTTGGAAATCTACATTTAGGCATTGGGTTTGATTTGTTTAGCATATATTGATATTATGAAGTCCTTATTGTATAGATTTGTTTGAGTTGGAGCCGAATTGGAAAGGGAAATCGGTCGTTGTGGATTGATTTGGCCGTGGAAGTTGAGGTAAGTGTTTGGTTAACCCTAGCTTGAGGGATTAGGAGTTGGGACAAAATTGCTACCTGTTTTTTGTGGAGTACGACGTATGGGCATGGTGACGAGTAACCATGCGTCGGTCTTGAGCATGACCGTGAGTCTTAATTTGATAATTGTACACTCTTGCTTGATCCTATGAAAATCTTGACTGAATATTGGTATTATAAATGTTAAGAAGAGTTGAATAGGATTGGTTATCGCTAACTCTCCCTTGTCGGGATGTTTGACTTGTTGCTACTATCCCGTTGCCGGAAAAAGCATTGATTTGATTGTTCCCTTGATGGGAAGAGTATTAAATTGATTGTTCCCTTGCCAGGCTCGTATTGTGTATTGTGCTGAAAGTAAAGGGAGCGAGTGGTACGTCTGCCACATGATATATTGAGATGGGAGCGGGTGGTACGCCTACCACATGATATATTGAGATGGGAGCGGGTGGTACGCCTACCACACATGATATATTGAGATAGGAGCGAGTGGAACACCTACCACACATGATACTGAAATGGGAGCGGGTGGTACGCCTACCACGAGATATTGAGAAATGGGATGGGGTTGCACGCCTGCAACGAGATGAGTTGTATATGAAATTTGCCTTGTTTATTCATTATTGCTAGAAGTTAAACTGCAGATGTACTTACCATTATACTTGATATTTGTTTCTAACTGTTACCCTTGAAGCATGCTCCCTTCCCCAGTTTAAATTGTTATGTTCTTGCTATTTTCCGTTGTACTCGTATATATATCTGCACCGGTTTATGTGATGTCCAGTCTAGCCTCGTCACTACTTCGCCGGGGTTAGGCTAGGCACTTACCAGCACATGGGGTCGATTGTGCTGATGCTACACTCTGTGCATTTTTGCACAGGTCCAGGTTTCGAGCAGCAGTAGTAGCAACTTTAGTTCGGGAGCATACCTTCAGTCCGAAGAGACCCTATGTAGCCTTGCAGGCGTCCGCAGGCCCGACGTCTCCCTTGTATCCTTACATTAGAGTGTCATCTTTTTGTATTCGGGATAAACAGATTTATGTTTCTTTCAGACCTTGTATTTAGTGTTTCTTAGATGTTCATGAGTATGTGACTCCAGTTCTTGGGTAGAGATTATGTTGGAATTCAGTATCTTGTTTAGCTATTTAAATTTAAGACTTCCGCTTATTATTGCTAACTTCTCATTGTTTAAATATTATTGTCGAAGGATTGTTAAAAGGATTGTTTATTAAAGGAAAATTAACTAAAATTTGGCTTGCCTAGCTTCTACGAGTAGGAGCCATCACGACTCCCGAGGGTGGGAAATCCGGGTCGTGACAAGTTTGTATCAGAGCACTAGGTTACATAGGTCTCACAACTCACGGACAAACTTGGTAGAGTCTGAGGGATCGGTACAGAGACGTCTGTATTTATCCCAGAGGCTACAGAGTTAGGAAAAAGTTTCACATTTGTTCATTCTTGTTGTGTGGTTTTGTTTCTCAATGCTAATTGAATTTCTACTCTGTTCTTTCATAGATGGAAAGAACACGCGCTTCCTCATCTACTGATCAGCAATCCGAGCCCCAGGCAGCTCCCGCTAGGGGCAGAGGATGAGGCTGTGCTAGAGGATGAGGTAGGCGTAGAGCTCAACCCCGAGCAGCAGCACCAGTGGCGGAGCCTCAGGTTGGCCAGCCGCAGCAGTTCCGGTAGGCCCAGCTCAGGTCCTAGAGGGGTTTATTGCTACCCCAGTTCTTCAGGACGCTTTGGTCCGGTTGGTGGGCCTCATGGAGAGTGTCACCCGAGCAGGATTGCTTCATGTAGCACCAGCCACTTCTCAGGCTGGAGGAGGAGCCCAGACTCCTGCTGCATGTACTCTGGAGCAGGTAGTTCCCCAGGGTTAGATTCCAGTGGTTCAGCCAGCTATGGAAGTTCAGCCGTGGGTAGTTGCTCAGACCGGTGATGGCGCGGCTATGTCCGCAGATGCTTTGTGGAGGCTGGACAGGTTCACCAAGATCTTCACTACTATATTAAATGGTGCTTCTTCTGAGGACCCCCAGGATTTCTTATACAGCTGCCACGAGGTTCTTTGGAACATGGGCATTGTTGAGTCCAATGGAGTTGATTTTGCTGCATTTCGCCTATCTGGATCCGCCAGGACTTGGTAGAGGGATTTCTGTTTAGCTAGACCAGCAGGGTCACCGTCTTTGACTTGGGATCAGTTTTCAGAGTTGTTCCTGGAGAAGTTTCTCCCCATTACTCAGAGTGATGCTTATCAGAGGCAGTTTGAGCACCTCTAGTAGGGTTTATTGATAGTCACTCAGTATGAGACCAGGTTTATCGATCTAGCTCGCCTTGATCTTGTCATACTCCCCACTGAGAGGGAGAGGGTGAGGAGATTTATTAATGGTTTGATCTAGCCTATTCGTCTCCAAATGGCTAGAGAGGCGGGGAGTGGTATTACTTTTCAGGAGGCGGCCAATGTAGCCCGAAGGATCGAGATGGTTCTGCCACAGGGGGTGGTCATAGAGCAGATAAGAGACCCTGTCACACAGGTCGATTCAGTGGCGCCTCATCTGGAGGCAGGGATTCTTATGATAAGGGTCAGCCTTTTAGGCCCTTCCAGTCAGCCCTCCAGGTTTCTTAGGGTGCCCCAGGTGATCATGATTTCCGTGGGCATCTTTCTGATCAGTAGCCATTCAGTGCACCGTCAGCTCCCATCAGTGCGCAGCCACTTCAGAGTTTCCAGGGCCGTCCCCCGAGGGCTTGTTTCACTTGTGGCAACACGAGGCACATTTCTAGGTATTGCCCTCGAGCTTCGAGCAGTTCTCAGCAGCAGGGTCCCTGTCCTATGATTCAAGCACCAGATGTTCCACAAGCCACCCAGCCAGCTAGAGGCGGGGGTAGAGGTACTAGAGGTGGAGGCAGAGGTCATAGAGGTGCAGCTCAGACCACCAGGGGTGGAGGTCAGCTAGCAACAGATCGACCTAGGGACACAGCTAGTAGGGGCCAGCCCCGTTGTTATACTCATCAGGCTAGGCTCAAGGCTGAGGCTTCAGATGCAGTCATTACATGTACGGTTCTGGTTTGTGATAGAGATGCTTCGGTACTATTTGATCCAGGGTCTACATATTCATATGTTTCATCTTATTTTGCACCATGCTTGGCCATGCCTAGTGATGCTTTGGGTATTCCTGTGAATGTGTCTACGTCGGTGGGTGACTCTATCGTGGTCGACCAGGTCTATCGTTCATGTATTGTAGTGATTGGGGGTCTTGAGACCCATGTAGACTTGTTGCTCTTAGATATGGTTGACTTTGATATCATTTTGGGTATAGACTGGTTATCACCCTATCACGCTATCTTGGACTGCCATGCCAAGACTGTGACCTTAGCGTTGGCCGATATGCCTCGTTTAGAGTGGATGGGCACTCCGGGTTATTCTACCCGCAGGGTCATTTCGTACGTGAAGGCTTGACATATGGTTGAGAAGGGGTGTCTGGCCTATTTGGCCTATGTTCGTGATTCCAGCACTGAGGTTCCTCATATAGATTCTATGCCTATTGTCCGGGAGTTTCCAGATGTGTTCCCCTCAGACCTGTCGGGTATGCCCCCCGATAGGGACATTGATTTTGGTATTGATTTGGCTCCGACACTCAGCTCATTTCTATCCCGCCATATCGTATGGCCCTGCCAGAGCTGAAGGAGTTAAAGGACCATTTGCAGGATTTGCTAGAGAAGGTTTTTATCAGACCTAGTGTTTCTCCTTGGAGCGCGCCAGTATTATTTGGCGAGAAGAAGGACGGATCGATGCGGATGTGCATAGATTACCAGCAGTTGAACAAGGTAACGATTAAGAATAAGTATCCACTGCCGAGGATTGATGATTTGTTCGACCAGCTTCAGGGTGCCAGGGTATTTTCCAAGATTAACTTGAGATCTGGCTACCATCAGTTGAGGATTAGGGCATCCGATGTCCCTAAGACAGCTTTTCGTACTCGGTATGGGCATTATGAGTTCTTGGTCATGTCATTTGGGTTGACCAATGCCCTAGCAGCATTCATGGAGTTGATGGACCGAGTGTTCAGGCCATATTTAGACATGTTCGTGATAGTCTTTATTGATGATATTTTGGTGTACTCCCGCAGCCAGGAGGAGCACGAGCAGCACCTTAGAATGGTTCTTCAGACTCTGAGGGATAGTCAGTTATATGCCAAGTTCTCGAAGTGTGAGTTCTGGTTGAGTTCAGTAGCATTTCTGGGTCACCTTGTATCAGCAGAGGGTATTCAGGTGGACACAAAGAAGATTGAGGCAGTCAATAGCTGGCCTAGACCAGCATCAGCTACACAGATTCGGAGTTTCCTGTTATTGGCAGTCTACTACCGTCGGTTTGTGGAGTAGTTTTCATCTATTGTAGCCCCGATGACCAGATTGACCCAGAAGAGTGCCCAGTTCAGATGGTCGGACGAGTGCGAGGCAAGCTTTCAAAAGCTCAAGACAGCTCTGACTACGGCACCGGTGTTGGTTTTGCCACAGGATCAGGGACTTATACAGTCTATTGTGATGATTCCCGTATTTGGCTTGGTGCAGTGTTGATGCAGGATATCAAGGTTATTGCCTATGCTTCGAGGCAGTTGAAGATTCATGAGAAGAATTATCCTGTGCATGATTTAGAGTTGGCAGCTATTGTTCACGCCTTGAATATTTGGAGGCACTATTTGTATGGCGTGGCATGTGAGGTGTTCACTGACCACAAGAGTCTTCAGTACTTATTCAAGCAAAAGTTGAATTTGAGGCAGAGGAGGTGGTTGGAGTTGTTGAAAGATTATGATGTCACCATTTTATACCATCCGGGGAAGGCCAATGTGGTGGCCGATGCTTTGAGTAGGAAGTCAGCTCGTATGGGCAGTCTTGCTTATATTCTAGTCAGTCAGAGGCCGTTTGCTTTGGATGTTCAGGCCCTAGCCAATCAGTTCGTGAGACTGGATGTTTCTAAGCCCAGTCGTTTATTGGCTTGCACGGTCGATTGTTCTTCATTATTGGAGCGTTTCTGTGATCGGCAGTTTAATGATCCCTATTTGTGTGTTCTTAGGGACACGGTGCAGCGTGGAGGTGCCCATCAGGTTTCCTTAGATGCGGATGGAGTTTTGAGATTGCAGGGGCGAGTTTGCGTGCCCAATGTAGATGGACTTCGATAGTTGATGTCAGAGGAGGCCCATAGTTCCTGGTACTCTATTCATCCAAGCGCCGCAAAGATGTATCAGGACTTGCGGCAGCATTATTGGTGGCGTAGGATGAAGAAGGATATTGTTGCACATGTGGCTACTTGTTTGAACTGTCAGCAGGTTAAGTACGAGCATCAGAGGCCTGGTGGTTTGTTTTAGAGGATTGAGCTTCCCGAGTGGAAGTGTGAGAGGATCACTATGGACTTCGTTACCGGACTTTCGTTGACTCGGAAGAAGTTCGATGCGATATGGGTTATTGTTGATAGGCTGACTAAGTCAGCACATTTCATATCCGTGGCAGTCTCCTATTTATCCGAGAGATTAGCTGAGATTTATATCCGGGAGATTGTTCGCCTTCATGGTGTGCCGTTATCTATCATTTCGTACAGTGGTACGCAGTTTACCTCGCACTTCTGGGGCATAGTTCAGCGAGAGTTAGGCACACGGGTTGAGTTGAGCACAGCGTTTCATCCTCAAATGGACGATCAACCCGAGCGGACTATTCAAATTTTGGAGGATATGCTCCGGGCTTGTGTTATTGACTTTGGAGGTTCATGGGATCAGTTCTTGTCTTTAGCAGAGTTTGCCTACAACAATAGCTACCAGTCAAGCATCCAGATGGCTCCTTATGAGGCTTTATATGGTAGGCGGTATCGGTCTCTGATTGGATGGTTTGAGCCGGGAGAGGCTCGGTTGATAGGTACGGATTTGGTTCAGGAGGCCTTCGACAAGGTCAAGATCATTCAGTATAGGCTTTTCGGCTCAGTCCAGGCAAAAGAGCGATGCAGATCGTAAGGTTTGAGATGTAGCTTTCATGGTTGGTGAGCGAGTATTGCTCCAAGTGTTGCCTATGAAAGGCATGATGAGATTGTGGAAGAAGGGCAAGCTTAGCCCTAGATTCATTAGTCCGTTTGAGATTCTTGATCGGGTGGGAGAGGTGGCTTATAGACTTGCATTGCCGCCCAGCTTATCAGCCGTGCATCCAGTTTTTCATGTATCTATGCTTCGGAGGTATCACGGAGATCCAGCCCACGTGTTAGATTTCAGTACTGTCCAGTTGGACAAGGACTTGTCCTACGAGAAGGAGCCAGTAGCTATCCTGGACAGGCAGGTTCATCAGTTGAGATCCAAGAGTTTTCCTTCTGTTCTTGTTCACTGGAGAGGTCAGCCTCTTGAGGCATCGACCTGGGAGTCCGAGTCTGATATGCGGAGCCGTTATCCTCATCTATTTCCCGACTCAGGTAATTCTTTCTTTTGTAAGTTCGAGGACGAACGATTGTTTTAGAGGTGGAGAATGTGACGACCCAAAGGGTGATCACCTATTTTCTCTCTCTTTTTGTGCTTTCGAGGCCTTGGAAATCTCATTTTTAGTTGCCTCTATTTGCGTGCACAGTCCGGGCGAGTAGCCTGAGAGCTTATATGTGAAATTTTATGAAAATGCTAAAAATTTGATATTAAAAATGAGTAAAGTTGACTTTGGTCACATTTTGGGTAAACGGACCTGGACTCGTGATTTGACGGTCTCGGAGGGTCCGTAGAAAAATATGACACTCGGGCGTATGCCCGGAACCGAAATTCGAGGTTCCGAGCCCGAGAAATAAATTTTTAAAAGAAATTATTTTTCTAAAATTATTAAGGAAAATAAAAATGAAAATTGATTAGAACATGTTGGT
>MU667480.1:54181-65300 GCA_026770625.1 Nicotiana glauca | reverse complement strand
GGGCATGGTGACGAGTATCCATGCGTCGGTGTTGAGCATGACCGTGAGTCTTAATTTGATAATTGTACACTCTTGCTTGATCCTATGAAAATCTTGACTGAATTTTGTATTATAAACGTTAAGAAGAGTTGAATAGGATTGGTTATAGCTAACTCTCCCTTATCGGGATGTTTGACTTGTTGCTACTGTCCCCTTGCCGGGAAAAGCATTGATTTGATTGTTCCCTTATCGGGAAGAGTATTAAATTGATTGTTCCCTTGCCGGGCTCGTATTGTGTATTATGTTGAAAGTAAAGGGAGCGAGTGGTATGCCTACCACATGATATATTGAGATGGGAGCAAGTGGTATGCCTACCACATGGTATATTGAGATGGGAGCAAGTGGTATGCCTACCACATGATATATTGAGATGGGAGTGGGTGGTACACCTACCACACATGATATATTGAGATGGGAGCGAGAGGTACGCCTACCACACATGATATTGAAATGGGAGCGGGTGGTACGCCTACCACGAGATATTGAGAAATGGTATCTGGTTGCACGCCTGCAACGAGATAAGTTGAATATGAAATTTGCCTTGTTTATTCATTATTGCTAGAAGTTAAACTGTAGATGTACTTACCATTATACCTGATATTTGTTTCTAACTGATACCCCTGAAGCATGCTCCCCTTCCCAGTTTAAATTGTTATGTTCTTGCTATTTTCCATTGTACTCGTATATATATCTGCACAGATTTATGTGATGTCCAGTCTAGCCTCGTCACTACTTCACCGGGGTTAGGCTAGGCACTTAACAGCACATGAAGTCGGTTGTGTTGATGCTACACTCTGTGCATTTTTGCACAGGTCCAGATTTCGATCAGTAGCAGTAGCAACTTTAGTTCGGGAGCATACCTTCAATCCGGAGAGACCCGAGGTAGCCTTGAAGGCATTCGCAGGCCCGGCGTCTCCCTTCTATCCTTACATTAGACTGCCATCTCTTTGTATTCTAGATAAACAGAATTATGTTTCTTTCAGACCTTGTATTTAGTATTTCTTAGATGTTCGTGAGTATGTCACTCCAGTTCTTGGGTAGAGATTATGTTGGAATTCAGTATCTTGTTTAGCTATTTAAATTATGACTTTCGCTTATTATTGCTCACTTCTCATTGTTTAAATATTATTGTCGAAGGATTGTTGAAAATATTATTTATTAAAGGAAAGTAATTAAAATTTAGCTTGCCTAGCTTCTACGAGTAGGCGCCATCACGACTCCGAGGGTGGAAAATCCGGGTCGTGACAGTTAAGCATACACGTAAAAGTGACTTTTATGCTTTAATTAGATTATGAAACTCTGTGACTATTCTTATTCATGCTGGTCGTCATATTGAGCTTGTTGCGATATTGGGTAGTAAGGCTATTGAAATGCTGATTCGGCTATTGGTGATAAGTGATGACTACTTTCTTATGGAAAGTTATGTTCAATCATGCTTCTTGATATTATTTGTTCTTTTCATCTTCTTGGTATTGGTTTACATGTTTATGCGTGGTGGGAAGAGTGAATTGCACAAAAGGTGTTTCCGTACTCGTGAGGAAGAGTAATATGCACGAGGGGTATTTTCGTGCTTGTGAGAATGAGAGTAAAAATTTGAAGAGTGATGATGTGCCATTTGATTGATATCTCTTATTCCTTACTTTACGATATAGATTGAGAGTTTGGCTAGCTTGTTTCATAGTCGCATTATCAAATTACTTGGACTTGAATTGTGGTGAAAGAATTGTTTGGTGTTGTTTACATCATTATACTCCTTAGTTACTTCTTTCATTATTCCTCCTATTATTTATTTTGCTACTACACTTGTTATCTCACGTGCTACCTAATCGCTATTTTAGTTGCTACTTTCTTTTGTTCTCTTAATTGCAATATCTCTATTTATTTTCTCATTACTTAAGTGCACAACTTTATATGTAGGTATCTTGTCTTAGTCTCATCACTTTTTCATCGGAGTTAGGCTTGACACTTATGGAGTATATTGGATCGGTTGTACTCATACTACACTTCTACACTTCTTGTGTAGACTTTGGCATTTGACTTCTTACTAGTACTCAAAGGATGAACTAGCTTGCCTGGCTGTGGAGACTCGAGATAGTGTTGCATTATCATCCGCAGGTCGTGGTGACACCCATCTTCGAGACCTTATACTGTTTAGTCGTATCAAACAATGTATTTGTCATTTTAGACATTGTATTTAGTAGTTCTGTAGAAGCTCATGTACTCGGTGACAATAGTTCTGGGAAGATTTTAGATGGTTGTTGGATTTAGTCTTGTTACGTATTGGTTTGCCTAGCAAGCGATGTTGGATGCCATCACGACCTCTTGGTTGGAAATTTGGGCCGTAACAAAAAATACAAAATATATGCACATGAGTGTCTTTTATTTTCATAATTTTAGGAGTTGTGAATAAAGGCAAAAATATTAGCACTTTTATAATTTTGTTACATTTTATATAATCAAGGATATTTAGCAATTTTAATATTAAATGAATTATTTTAATGAGTTTTAGTAATTTGTACTATATTTAATTTATGATTAGTTTGGATCTTTTGTTTTTTGTATTTTTTTTTTATATGGTAGTATATATCAATTAGGTTTAAGTATGTTGTATTGGTAAGTTAATTTTATTTGTCAAAGTTTCTTTCTTTTAAATAATAAAAATAAAATAAAAGAGAAAACTAGAAGTAAAAAAAAAATTAAATGACAATATTGGACAATATCTTCATGGGTTTTAATTGGCACCTTACGGGGTAATTTGAAAATTAGACTGAAAATTTTCAGAATCCTGCGGGCAAAATTCCCTCTCTTTACCCCACCCTCCCCCTTTTCCACGATACAATTCCCTCTCCCCAACTCACAAAATCTTTCAAGCCCAAATTTCCTCTCTTCATCACCTTCTTTATCGAGAGAAAGTCGGCGCAATCAGAACAATAAAGGTTCGTACTTATACTCTTTTTAATTTCAGTTGCTTTATATCTCCTTTGTTTACTATTCGTTAGAGAGTTCATACTCGAAATCGTTTAAGATATGCTTGCGGATTTATATATTATTACTACTATTGTGTTATATTTTGGTTCAGTTTTGTGTGGATTCCTTCGCATGAGATCTAATTGTAAATTTTACCCTTTTAAGAATTATTGTAGGGGAGTACTGTGCACGTTTAAATGGAGGCTCTCTAGTGAGAGACTGTATATTTGTATTAAGTGGTATTTGGGAGATCTTTGATCTTTTACGGTTGATTAAATTTTTTTCCTATTTTGGCTATTTGATGGATTATGTATTTAGGATTTTGAAGTACGGGGAATAAGGCAATGAACTCTTTGTCCAACGACTTTGATCACTACTAATTTTTGGGTTTGATTTTTGAATTGTTTGTAAGTTGGTCCAGCTTGGGGATTGATGGTCTAATGGTCTAGGAATTGATATTTCGTTTTCTTTCTTGTTACAATTAAGTAAAAAATTTATTTCCAACATCTAAATAATGTAGTACTCTAGTTAATATTTAATCGAGGTTGGTTTACGGGATACCATTGTGATTTTCTGATATTAATTAGCATTCTTTAGTATTCGTGAACTGCCATAATCAAAGACCAACAAGAAGAATTTCGTAGATGGTCTAGATTATCGGCTCTCGCCTTTGTTGACAAACTAATATAAAATGAGAAGAATGAGGTATAGTCCTCAAAGTTTGATGTTCTGTTGTATATTTGCAACTATTGCATTCTTGTATACCAAAAATGATTAGAAGCGCGAGTACAATTACATTAACTTTTGTATATGCTCACATGATTGATGTAGAAAATTACTCCAATGGATCAAAGGATAATCTAAAGCAATGGATTGATCAACCAAGATTTGAGCTAATTCGTGAAGGTAAAGCACTCCTTGTGTTTGCTTCTACAAATATATTTGGATTTCTTGTTATTCATAAGTACTTTTGATCAAATGAATAAAGCGTCTAAGCAATTCCAACATGCTTGGTTAACCATGGTTATCCGTGCAAATCTAGAGATTAAACTTTAGCTAGTAAATCGGACTTTGAGTTAATGAAGTCTTATCTAAAGCATCTAGATATTTCTTATCATTATAAAAAACAATCAATGACTAGTCGGAACTATCTCTATTATACTTCTTCATGTTTCCCTTTTCATGATGCATGATCTATTTGGGGTACAAACAAGCATGGTGAAAAAAATTTCTTTCACAGGTGAATATGTGGGCAAAGGTTTCACGATTGTTGTGTTTGTATGATAGCACTGAGGGGTAGGCTATGCTTCTTAACTCATTTGTTGGCCAGGTGTTCGTTTTAGAGAAGCTTATTTTTTGTACAAACTTTACGACTTATAGGAAGCTAAAATAATTGGAAGAACATTAGCCGCATTGAACACTACTTTAAGTGAAACAAAAAATGGTAGCCTCGGGAACAAGTAACATAGTTGGCTCATTGACATCTTTCTACATACGTGGCTACAGGTGGGTGTAAACTTGATGTACCAGTCTAAATGCACAACACACATAAATAACTGATGCTTTTCTATTAAATTGATTGCATTTGGATTTTTCTTATCCTCAAGATAACTGGTTATTGAAATATACAACAATTTTCAAAACAAAGGTCCCTGACACTCTTATGGTGATAGTTGGCTCTGCTATCTATTTTGTCAACTCCAATTATATGAAGGGCATGTTCTAATTATTTAATTATCTTAACGATATTTCTTTCTTATAATTTTAAAGGATACTGAGATGGTTAACTGATGAAAAGAAAACTACTAAAAGATACAAATCAAACAAAAAATCCATAATTCTATTGTTGAAATGTCACTAAGTTATCTCCTACATTTTCAATCCTTTCACTTCTTTTCCCTTGGTTACTGTATGTTATTAAGAGTAGTTTGTTTCGTATTCTCTTGCAGTATTAGTGATACAGATACTATTGGAATTCATGTCAGCGAAATTTGATTAAGCCCCTTAACAAATTAGACGCTGAAGTAAGTTGGTAGTATATAAATTTTATTTTTTCTGTTCAAGTTTTGGCACTTTTTTGTTGCTTCTTTTGCTTGAAGTTAGCTCCACAAGATTTTGACGCTGGCTTGGTTGCTAATTATTAGTTTATGGATCCTATTTTATCCACTCATTTATTCTACTTGAGTTTTCCGGCGTTGTTAGTGTTCAGCTTTTCATTTTTCGTTAATCATTTGACTGGATTATAACTTATACTTTATTTGTTGAATTCTAATGTTAGAAAATCTATAGAGGTTGACTTACACTTTAATAGCTACATAGGGTTTTTTTTTTATTTCATGTATATGGCCAGAATTTATGTTGCCAAGTATAGTAGTTCGTTGAGGTAAGATTTGTGATGAAATATGAGGAATTAACTTTGTACTTTAGCTCTTATTCATGTGATAGTATCCAGCAACTTCAGTTCAATGCCTTGATTAGATCAACTGACAGATCAATTTGTTAAAAAAATTAGAGCTTTCATCTGTTTATGTAACTGGATTTGTGCTTTTGGTTTGTCAAAATGCTAGTCAATTATAGGTTTTTCATCAAATATTTTTGTTTCATTATTTCACCTAAGTGATGTGGAGAGCGAGTCTACTTCCCCTCATGGACGTAAGAGTAGCGTCAAGTGATAACAATGTAAATCACCAATCAAGTTATTGCACTTTGTATATTTATTTATTGAGGATGAGGATCTACTCTTTATTATGTAATGTTTAAGTTATCATACATTTATTTGTACAATTCTAGTTTGATATGAATTAAAAGTTGAGATGTTTCTTAGTATTGATATTTTTAATGGAATTTGGTTTGTGTTGTGTGACGACCCCACCCGTCGTCTCATGAGTTACCGCCTCGTTTTTCCCATTTTCAACTCCTTTATGCTTCATTACATGTGTTTGGTGTGATCGAGATGTTTTGGATTGGTTTGGTAGGAAATGAGACACTTTGTCTCTTTAAGGAAGGCTTAGTTTGGAAAAGTCAATCGGATGCTGACCTATGAGTTAAAGGGCTCGGATGTGATTTTCGATGATTCGGTTAGCTTTGGGGGATGATTTGTGACTTAGGAGAGTGATCAAAATTGATTTTGGAGGTTCGGTGTAGAATTAGGCTTGAATTAGCTCCGGTTGTCAGTAAGGTTTTGATCCAAGGGTCGGAATGGAATTCCGAGAGTTGTTGTAGATTCTTTAAGTGATTTGGGATGTGTGTGTAAAATTTCAGGTCATTCGGCGGTGATTTGGTTGGGTTTTTGATCGAATGCGTGTTTCGGAAGTATTAGAAGAACTTAGGCTTGAAGTCGATGTAATTTGATGGTTTTGGTATTGTTTGAGGTGTTTTAATGATTGGAACAAATTTGAATGATGTTATAGGAAGTGTTAGTGCTTTTGGTTGAGGTCCTGGGGGCCTCGGGGTGATTTCGGATGGTTAACAGAAAGTTTTGGACTTGTGAAATTGGAAATTTGCTGTTGCTTCTGGTATTTCCGCTTCCGCGGATTTGAGACCGCAGAAGTGGTCTCGCAGATGCGGAAGCGGAGGTCATAGGTGCGAAATTTGGCTTGGGGAGCTGTTTCCGCAGAAGCGGAGGAGGAGCCGCATCTGCAGTATTGTAGATGCGGCATTGGTATCGCAGAAGCGGAAGGTCAAGGGAAGGCCTGGGATCGCAGGTGCGGATTGGGTACCGCATCTGCGGAGCTGCAGATGCGGGATTTCGACCGCAGAAGTGGTTCAGGACTTTAGTAGATTTCCGCATAAGCGGAACGTCGACCTCAGAAGCGGTCCCGCAGAAGCGGGTAATTGACCGCAGGTGCAGTTTCAATTGGGCAGATGTATATATGCTTCTTCTTCGCGAATTTTGAAGGGTTTATTCATTTTTAACTCGGACTTGGAGAATTGTGGGCGATTTTGAAGAGGGTTTTCAAGGAGGTTCGATAAGGTAAGGATTTTCGGACTTAAAACACGATTTTATGGTGCAAATACATGGATTAGGGCTGAAAACTTAAGAAATTAATGGACAAAAAGTGTGGTTTAGGGCTTGAAGTTAAGAGAGCAAAAATTGGGATTTGAGGGGTCATTTGGACTACGATTTTGGTGTTCTTTATATGTATAGACTGGTGGCGAGATAAGGAACCCGTTGGTGTAAGAATTTCTGAGTTTCGAGAAGTGGGCACGGGGCTCGGGTTTTGCCAATTTCGGGATTTTTAATATTTTTCGATTGTTTCGATTGAGTATTGTTCCTTTGGCATATTGTGGCGTATTCTTGTGGTTTTGGTCAGATTCGACGTGCTAGGAGGCCGATTTGAGAGGCAAGGGCATACCGAGCTAGAGTTTTGGCCGACTTGAGGTGAGTAATGAATGTAAATGATGTCCTGAGGGTTTGAAACCCCAGATTTGCACATCGTAGTGCTATATTGAGGTGACTTGCACACCAGGTAGCGAGGGTGGGGTAGAGCACCGTTGGGGATTATGACTTGGTCTGTCCCGATTGTTGAATTTACTGCATATTTGACTGATATTTACATGATATCATCATTATATGGATAAATTGTCATGTTTGGGCTTCGTGCCAACAGTTTGGACCCTTCAGGGGTTGTTATTTCTGTTTCCTCTCTATTTTGACAAAATACTTGAACTCAACCTTATTGTTAAAAACTGTTTTACAAACTCAGCTACTTTTACTCATATTTGAAACTTAAATGATATTTCTAACGATGTTTTGGGCCGAGAACTACTATTTTATTATTGCCGATGGCTTATGTAATTCTGGACTGAGTATGCGATCGGGATGCGCGCCGCAGCAGTATTATATTGATAATGATATGAGGCCGAGGGCCTAGTTGATGCCACGAGATGGCTTGATATTGCTCTTGGGCTGTAAAGGGCCCCTCCCGGAGTCTGCACACCCCCAATGAGCACCGTCGATGATAAATAAATGGAGCGGGATGCACGTCGTAGCGGGTACTAGAGAGTACCTGATCACGCTCAACTGTGTCTATTAAAAGACTAAGCGGGTGTTGCAAATATAATCCGAGGTATTATGACCAGAGTCGAATCCAACAGGGAATTAACGTATCAATCACTATCTTTAGACCTACTAAACTTTTTAGAACCAATTTCCCCAAACGTTTGAATCACAATTGATGGTGTCTTTAATAACTAAAATTGCAAGTAAATAAACAGCTGTAAACTAGGGATGCTAAGGTTGTAAACAATAATGAGAAAACGCTAAGGTAATGATTTCCCCTATTGATGGATCTCTCCCGAGTAATCACAGCAATTTACTAGTTGCACTCTCTCGAGATACACTAGCTTGCTTTATTTAACACAGTTCACTTTAGATTACACCCAAGGCTTTGTTATCCCTAATCCCGCCTTTAAACCCTCGGTTATTGATCTCTCATATACTTTGGCAGTGGTGTTGTTCAACAATTACCTAAATATGTACTCTCTCTCGAGTTATGCACACTATATAGGCACAGCTAATTGAGGATCCGGTCAATTAACTACAACAAACACATAGTTGAACAAATAGAGATTGAAACTAGCAATTTGTATTCACATAAACAAGAAGTTCATCTCCCAATAGGTTCCATCAAAACCTTAGATAAAGGATTTAGCTACTCATAATTATGGGTAAGCAAACTAAAACAATACTCATCATCAAACTAGCAAGAAAAATCAAAGAAAAGAAGAAAGATGTTTTTGGTGATCTCTCACAATTGTTTCCCTTGCCAAAATACTCTCCAATATAATACATGCCTGCTTTGGGCGAAGTCTAGTGTTTAAAATAGGGTTTTAGGCTAAAAATTCCGTGTTTTGCACTTAGTTCCCTGGACTTTTCCGCCTCTGTCGCGGTTCTGCCACGGTTGCGGTCAAACCGCGGCCAAACATGCTCTCTGATTCTTCAATTGTCCGCGAGTACACTCTGTCGCGGTTCTGCCGCGGTTCTACTATAATCGCGATTTTTCACCCTGTTTCGTTTAGAATTTGAAAAAATGTAAAACATGAAAGTTGTGGAACTTTGAGTTAGCTTTACAACCATATATTGGAGAGCCCAAATGGAGTTCTGAGAAAAATGATATGTCTATTTTACTAGACAGTGCGTAATATGCCTCCTCGAGTCTTCGTTCGTACTTAATTATCAAATTTGACCCCCGATACGATCCCGGCATAATTCCTTAGGCTTTTACTCAGACTTCAAAGCTCCAAATCACTTTAATTCATTCCATAACATCTATATAGCTTGGAATCACTCCTACAAAGCATAAAACACACCATTAGTGTAAAATACTAGCGATAAAAGCGGAAACTCAACTAAAGTGCGGTAAATTAGAGTGTAATAATCGACTAAAATACGTAATTATAGCCTATCATCAACAACCCACACTTAAACCATTGCTCATCCTCGAGCAATAAAACTACACTTTTTTTTTCGACATGACCTTTTTAAACAATTCTCCTAACTCATTACACCAAGAGTATTTAAAATAGACTAAGCACAAAAGCGTAACATCTTCACCTCAAGATTTGACTCACAAGTACCACGCATCATTCACAACTCACCTACTTACTCTAACATAGAGGTCACTGACATTACCTTTCCTTCATGAATCAAGTGCCCTCACACAACAAAAGAGAGTAGTTCCACACAATAAAATTTACGAACACTTAGGAACTCAAGATAGAAAGAATTCACTCACTCTCAGAAATAACATTCATATACCACAAAAGATGCACCATAAATTTGTCCGTAGTGTACTACTCCACTAATCGAGCTCATTCAATCTTGGATCAATTAGGACTTTATTTGGTTGTAAAGTAGGCTACGGGACGGGTAGGATACATTTAGATATAAGAGTGACTACACCTCCCTAAGCACTTTAATACATACATTTTAACATTTAAACCCCATACTTATGTCAAACCAAAATTTCACCTTTACATCAATGTCAATTACCCCATTCTTCTTTAAGCACACTTACGTCAAGAGCCACCACTTATCAAGGAATTTGTTTTTTTTTTCACAACAATCCAACTATATTTTTTTTTTCAATTCAAGTAGCTCTTCCTTTTTCAAAACAATGCACCTTTCTCCTTATTCAATTAGTTCCACTCAAAAGCCAAACCAACCACCCCACACTTTAACTTTTTACAAAGTTCATAACAATTCAAGTGCTCATGAGAGGTGAAAAGGTTCAAATAGACGATTAATTCACACAACTGGGTAAGGCTTGTAATGTGGTTGCCAAAGAAAAAGGATTATAGGCTCAAAGAGGTTAACTATGATACATAACAATTAGGTGGGTAAAATATACATATCTGGCTCAACAAGAAAACGCTTATATCACTTCCAAGACTGAACAACACTACTATTTCGCTTTGCAAACACACAAGGCAAGTTCTAAGCATCAAATGCAATGCACTGAATAATGCAAAACCTTACACACACATGACACATAACTCACTCAGGATTGGATTTATAGACACTCTAGTCAAAGCAATTAAGCAAAGTTAAGATAATACAATTTAAGGTATTTATACAAGAGTCAAAAACTGAGCCTAAGCGTCATAACCAAAGTACTCACTATTCTCAAGGCATAGCAAAGTCAAGAGATATTGCTTCAATTCAATGCACAACACAAGGACTCTTATTCCTAAAAAAAATTAACTACACCCGGTTCAAATAAAACCCTTGGAAAAGAACCATGACATAAAGAAAAACCAAGGGGGAGTTACTACACATCTAAATTGCAAGAAAAAAAACTTTTTGGTATTTTCTTTAGACTTACTACCCTCAAAAAAATTATCTAATAGATCCATAGTTGGGAAAAATTCAATCTATTCTTTTAAAAAATATATATTCAATTAAACTAACACAACTAAAATAGCATGGAAAGTCACCCAGACGATCTCCTCACCCCTCACTTAAAATTGTGCGTTGTCCAAAAGGGTAAAAGAAACTCCCTGGTAGGCCAAAGGCCGAAGCACTAGCAGCTCATGGGGTACTCAGACTTCTCCCAATCTTGGTCCTTCGTGCGGGTACCTCACACTTAGTTCCAACCAATGGTTTGTTGTT
>MU667480.1:0-46356 GCA_026770625.1 Nicotiana glauca | reverse complement strand
AAACTAGCAATTTGTATTCACATAAATAAGAAGTTCATCCCCCAATAGGTTCCATCAAAACCTTAGACAAAGGATTTAGCTACTCATAATTATGGGTAAGCAAACTAAAACAATATTCATCATAAAACTTGCAAGAAAAATCAAAGAAAAGAAGAAAGATGTTTTTGGTGATCTCTCACAATTGTTTCCCTTGCCAAAATACTCTCCAATACAATACATGTCTGCTTTGGGCGAAGTATAGTGTTTAAAATAGGGTTTTTGGCTAAAACTCCCGTATTTTGCACTTAGGTCCCTGGACTTTTTCGCCTCTTCCGCGGTTCTGCCGCGGTCGCGGTCAAACCGCTGCCAAACATGCTCTCTGATTCTTCAGTTGTCCACGAGTACACTCTGCCACGGTTCTACCGTAATCGCAACTTTTCACCCTATTCCGTTTGGAATTTTGAAAAACGTAAAACATGAAAATTGTAGCTCTTTGAGTTAGCTTTCCAACCATATATTGTGGAGCCCAAATAGATTTCTGAGAAAAATGATATGTGTAGTTTACTAGACAGTGCGCAATATGCCTCCTCGAGTCTTCGTTCGTACTTAATTATCAAATTTGACCCCCGAATACGATCCTGGCTTAATTCCTTGGGCTTTTACTCAGGCTTCAAAGCTCCAAATCACTTGAATTCATCCCATAATATCTATATAGCTCGGAATCACTCCTACAAAGCATAAAACATACCATTAGTGCAAAACACTAGCGATAAAAGCGCAAACTCAACTAAAGTGCAGTAAATTAGAGTGTAATAATCGACTAAAATACGTAATTATAGCCTATCATCAGTACCGTACTATGTGTTGTATTCCCTATTTGACTGTCATTTATTTGCTTTTCTATTGCAGCATTTCCATAATTTGTCTTCATTGGTTTACTAATTTTATACTACTTGGTTTAAATTGATGTATTTATAGATTACAATGTGCCTATCTAGGATTTCTTATTCTCAGTCTTTATTTATGTTTATTACTCACTGGGTTGGAGTACTCATATTACTCCTGCACCTTGCGTGCAGATCCAGGTGCATCTGAGACTGTTGAGGACTTCCAGCTGGGCAACACACATTCAGGAGCATCAAGGTAGCTGCATGATGTCTGCATCCCTGATCTTCCCTTTATCTTATTGCTTTATTCCGTACTTCTTTAGAACGATATGTAGTAGGTTGATACTCATGTATTAGAGGCTCAGACTTGTGACACCGGATTTTTCCATCTATGTAGTAGTATTGTTAATTGGGATTCCGCATGTTCTAACTCTATTTTAGATTTCCAGTATTATGACTTGGTAAATTGTCTGTATTAATTAACTTTGAACTGTATAGAAATGGTTAAGGTTGTTAAATTGGTCGGGCTTGAATAGCAGTGTGTTGGGCACCATCACGACCGGGGTTGGGGCCATGACAAGTTGGTATCAGAGCCTAGGTTACTTGGTCTCGCAAGTTATGAGCTGATTTAGTAGAGTCTCGTGGATCGGTACGGAGACGTTTGTATTTATCCTCGAGAGGCTGCAGAACCTTTAGGAAAACTTCATATTCTTGAAATTCTTGTCGTGCGGCTTTGTTGAACTAAGAACTAAACTTCTATTATTCTATTCTCTCACAGATGGTGAGGACACGAGCTACCGGATGTGGCGGACGACCACCAGTACCACCCACTGAGGCCACCAGAGGCCGTGGACGCGGTCGTGGTTGTGGTAGAGGATGAGCAGCCGGGGCAGGCACCTGCTGATCCACCAATTGCCTCAGCTCAGGACCAGGCTCCAACTGTGTACACTCCAGCAACACCAGTTCAGGCACCAACTGTGCCTATCATGATTTCGGGTCTTCAGGAGGCCCTGACACAGATTTTATCAGTTTGCACTAGCTTGGCTCAGGCAGCTTCAGCCACCACTGCGACAGCTACTTCATAGGCCGGGAGAGGCAATCAAACCCCCGCTGCTCGCACACCTGAGCAGGTAGTGCGGGGATTTTAGATACCGGGAGTACCTCCTGCTCAGCCGGTTACACATGTTCAGGACTTTATGGTTCCAGCTATGACAGACGATGAGCAACGTCATCTTGAGACGTTTGGTAGGCTCCAGCCTCCGACATTCAATGGTATTGAGGGCGAGGATGCCCAGGGTTTTCTTGACAAGTGTCAGCGTATGCTCCGTACAGCGGGATTCTTGAGTCGAGTGGTGTGGCATTTACTACCTTCCAGTTCTCAGGGGCTACATTTCATTGGTGGGAGGATTTTGAGAGGCGTAGGCCTGCTGGTGCAGCACCCTTTTCTTGGCAGCAGTTCTCCGCTCTATTCCTGGAGAAGTATGTGCCGCAGTCCCGTAGAGAGGAGCTGTGTAGGCAGTTTGAGTGGCTGACGCAGGGGGATATGATAGTGACCCAGTATGAGATGAGGTTTTCAGAGTTGGCCTGTCATGCTATTTGGATGATTCCGTCTGATCGTGAGAGGATTAGGAGATTTGTGGATGGACTTAACTACCATCTCCATATTCTGATGACTAGAGAGAGAGTTTTGGGTGCTACATTTGAGGAGGTAGTGGATATCACTCGTGAGATAGAGTCAGTTCACCGTAGAGAGCGAGAGGAGAGGGAGGCCAAGAGGCCTCGAGGATCGGACAATTTCGGTGGTGCTCCGTCGAGGGGTCAGTTCCAGCATGGTAGAGCTCGTTCTTTTAGGCCTGCTCATTTGGCCCGTCCAGAGTATTGTGGGGCATCTTCAGACCGTGGTCATCATGGGTTCCAGCAGGGCCAGTATTCACTCAGCGCCCTCCCAGCTCAGAGTTCATCTCATGCCCCATCAGCTCAGGGTTCTTCTACGCCGAGTGCATCTGCTAGTCACTCCGGTGCGAGGGGTTCCCTTCAGTCCCCATCTCCAGCACCGGGCAGTTGTTATGAGTGTAGAGAGTTTGGTCACATGATGAGGTAGTGCCCTCGACTTCGTGGCGGTCAGTCTCAGCAGAGGGATCAGCCCTCGATGTCTGCTCCAATTACTTCATCACCCGCCCAGCCAGCCAGGGGTGGAGGTCAGGCAGCTAGGGGTCGCCCCAGAGGTGGAGGTCGATCAGGCGGTGGCCAGGCTTGTTTTTATGCTATGACAGGCAGGGCAGATGCCATTGCTTCAGATGCTGTCATCACAAGTATTGTTTCAGTCTGCTAAAGAGATGCCTCTGTATTATTTGATCTCGATTCCACCTATTCATATGTGTCTTCATATTTTGCTCATTATTTGGGTATGCCCCGGGAGTTTCTTTCTTTACCTGTTCATGTGTCTACCCCGGTGGGCGATACTGTAGTTGTGTACCGATCGTGTGTTGTGATTATTGGGGGTCTGGAGACCCGAGTTGATCTATTGCTATTGAGCATGGTGGACTTTGATGTTATTTTGGGCATGTATTGGCTATCTTCGTGTCATGCTATTCTAGATTGTCATGCTAAGATGGTCACTTTGGCTATGCTGAGTGTACCGCGGATCAAGTGGCGTGGTATGACTGATTATGTCCCTAGTAGAGTTATTTCTTTCTTGAAGGCCCAGCATATGGTTGGGAAGGGTTGTCTTTCCTATTTGGCATTTGTGAGGAATGTTGGAGCTGAGACTCCTAGCATTGATTCTGTTCCGGTTGTGAGGGATTTTCTTGATGTATTTCCTACAGACCTGCCGGGCATGCCACCAGATAGGGATATTGATTTTGGTATTGATCTGGTGCTGGGCACTCAGCCCATTTCCATTTCGCCATATCGTATGGCACCAGCGGAGTTGAAAGAATTAAAGGAGCAGCTTCAAGAACTCCTAGATAAGGGGTTCATTCTGCCGAGTGTGTCACCATGGGGTGCGCCGGTTCTGTTTGTGATGAAGAAGGATAGCACGATGAGAATGTGCATTGACTACAGGCAATTGAACAAGGTAACAGTGAATAACAAGTATCCCTTGCCTCGCATTGATGATTTATTTGACCAGCTTCAGGGAGCGAGGGTGTTTTCCAAGATTGATCTCCGTTCGGGTTATCACTAGTTGAAGATAAGGGATTCAAATATTCATAAGACTGCTTTCAGGACTAGATATGGTCACTATGAGTTTCTTATCATGTATCTCGGGCTGACCAATGCCCCAGAAGCGTTCATGCATCTGATGAACAGTGTATTTCGGCCTTATCTGGATTCATTTGTTATCGTGTTCATTGATGATATCCTGGTATACTCGCGAAGTCAGGAGGAGCACGCGGAGTATTTACGAGTGGTATTGTAGAGATTGAGGGAGGATTGGCTTAATGCAAAGTTCTCCAAGTGTGAGTTCTGGCTCGGGTCAGTGGCTTTCTTGGGACACGTGGTGTCCAGCAAGGGTATTCAGGTTGACCTGAAGAAGATAGATGTGGTGCAGAGTTGGCCTAGATCATCCTTAGCCACAGAGATTCGTAGATTCCTTGGGTTAGTGGGTTATTATCACCGATTTGTTCAGGCGTTTTCCTCTATTGCATCACCCTTGACCAAGTTATCTCAGAAGGGTGCTCCATTTGTATGGTCGGACGAGTGCAAGGAGAGCTTTCAGAAGCTCAAGACAGCTTTGACCACAACTCCAGTATTGGTTTTGCCGTCAACTTCAGGTTCTTATATAGTGTATTGCGATGCTTCGAGAGTTGTGATTGGTTGTGTATTGATGCAGGAGGGTAGAGTTATTGCTTATGCTTCTCGTCAGTTGAAGCCCCACGAGAAGAACTACCTTGTCCATGATTTGGAGTTGGCTGCTATAGTTCATGCATTGAAGATTTGGAGGAATTACTTGTATGGCGAATCTTGTGAGGTATTCACTAATCATCGTAGTCTTCAGTATTTGTTCAAGCAAAAGGACCTCAATTTGAGGAAGCGGAGGTGGCTAGAGTTGCTTAAGGATTATGATATTACTATTCTGCATCATCCAGGAAAGGCCAATGTAGTGGCCGATGCTTTGAGCCGAAAGGCAGTGAGTATGGGCAACTTGGTGTACATTCCAGTTGAGGAGAGGCCATTTGCAGTTTATGTTCAGGCCTTGACCAATCGTTTTGTGAGATTAGATATTTCGGAGCCCAGTCGGGTGTTGGCTTGTGTGGTTTCTCGGTCTTATTTATATGACCACATTAGAGAGCGCCAGTATGATGATCTGCATTTGCTGGTCCTTAAGGACAGAGTTCAGCATGATGATGCCAGAGACATGACCATTGGTGAGGATGGTGTGTTGAGGATGCAAGGCCGGAGTTGCATGCCCAATATGGATAGGCTTCGGGAGATGATATTGGAGGAGGCCCATAGCTCGCGGTATTCCATTCATCTGGGTGCCGCAAAGATGTATCAGGATCTTAGACAACACTATTGGTGGTGGAGGATGAAGAGAAATATTGCGGAGTTTGTAGCTCGGTGTCTCAATTGTCAGAAGGTGAAATATGAGCATCAGAGATAAGGTGGCTTGCATCAGAAGATGGTTATTCCTGAGTGGAAGTGGGAGAGGATCACTATAGATTTTGTTACCGGACTCCCACAGACTTTGAAGAAGTTCGATGCTATTTGGGTGATTGTAGATAGGCTGACCAAGTCCACGAGCTTCATTCCTATTTGTACTACTTATTCTTCAGAGCGGCTGGCAGAGTTATACATTCGGGAGATTGTTCGGTTGCATGGTGTCCCAGTTTCCATCATATCAGATCGGGGCACTCGGTTTACTTCCTAGTTTTGGAAGTCAGTTCAGCGAAAGTTGGGCACTCAGGTGTAGTTGAGCACAGCTTTACACCCTCAGACGGACGAACAGTTCGAGCGCACCATCTAGATATTGGAGGATATGTTACGCGCCTGTGTTATTGATTTCGGAGGGTCATGGGATCAGTTTCTACTGCTTGCAGAGTTTGCCTACAACAACAACTATCAGTCCAACATTCAGATGGCACCGTATGAGGCTTTGTCTGGGAGAAGGTGTAGATCTCCAGTTGGTTGGTCGAGCCCAGCGACGCTAGGCTATTGGGGACAGATTTGGTTCAGGATGCTTTGGATAAACTGAAGGTATTCAGGAGAGACTTCGTACGGCATAGTCGAGACAGAAGAGCGATGCCGACCGGAAGGTTCGGGATGTATCCTACATGGTTGGTGAGAAGGTCCTGTTGAAGGTTTTGCCCACGAAGGGTGTCATGAGATTCGAAAAGAAAGGAAAGTTGAGACCGCGATTTATTGGGCCTTTTGAGGTACTTAAGAGGATTGGGGAGGTGCTTATGAGTTTGCCTTGCCACCCAACTTGTCTTGTGTGCATCCGGTTTTCCAAGTTTCTATGCTCCGGAAGTATATTGGGGACCCGTCCCATGTTCTGGATTTCAGCACGGTTCAGTTGGAAGGTGATTTTACTTATGACGTAGAGCCAGCAGCCATTTTGGATCGTCAAGTTCGAAAGTTGAGGTCAAAGGATGTTGCTTCGGTGAAGGTGCAGTGGAGTGGTCGGCCCGTGGAGGAGGCTAACTGGGAGACCGAGCGTGTCACGACCCAAAATCCACTAAGGGTCGTGGTGGCATCGGACACTGCTGTCAGGCAAGCCAACCAAGAATGCATAATCAAATTCCAGTTTTAGTATTTGCGGAAATCATTTTTCTTATACGTTTAATATTAAACAATAAAGATTTTACCAAAAAAAATGAACGTAAAGTCAATAAAGGAATAAATACTGAATAATCCAAAATCCTCCCAGAACCCAGTGTCACAAGTGCATGAGCATCTACCGACAGGGAAATAAAATACAACATCCGTCCGAAATATAGTGGACAGAAAATAAATACAATATACCGAAAGGGACTACACTAGCTATGGGTCGCCCAGAATAATGCAACCCTCCTAGTCCCAGAATCATCCGCGCTGCTACGCCCAATAGGCTGCTAGAGGTACATATAACTGTGCAACAAAAATGCACAGAATTGTAGTATGAGTACGTAAACAATGTGTACTCAATGAGTATCCCGCCTAATCTCAAAGAAGTAGAGACGACATGGTCAACTTCGACACTTACTAGGGGTCAATTGACAATATACTAACCATGTGAGGAAATCATGGATTTATATAGGAATTCTAATTCACGATGCCGGAAACAGGTAAACACCTTCAACAAATAATCAAGGATTTTAAAGGTTTACTCTTTATTATCTTATCAATTTATATCAAGCCACAAAGCGTAATTTCACGTTTAAAATTCTCAAGCGACAAATAACATGCACAAATCACACCGAGGCGACGGCCCGATCCAACAGAAATGTAAACTGTGCACTGCCGATGGTCGAACGGACCGAACCATAGATGCATCTATTTAATCTGCCGAGGCGTTCGGCCCATTCCATAAATAAATACATACCATGCTCGCGAATCATGCATGCGACGCAGGTACACATAGGGATACATTCTCAATCAGTCAATTAAGAACTTATCGGGGAATATTTATCCAAATAAAACCAATTCTCCTTTAACAAATTTTAAGAAATGAAGTTTACTCCTTTTAGAAATTCACTTACTAATTCAATGTGATTTAAGAAATTCAAGCTATCAATGGGTTCGTAAATAATCCAAGTATAACATGCTTTTGGGTCCTAACTACCCGGATAATATCATAATAGTAGCTACGCACGGACTCTCGTCACCTCGTGCGTACGTAACCCCCGCAAATAGGAGCACATAATCAATTATTTCACCTATGGGGACAATTCCCTCTTACAAGGTTAGAAAGGAGACTCACCTCGCTCAGAAGATCCAAACCGGCATTCCACGCCCTTCCGAAGACTCTAATTGATGCACCACGCTCCAAAACTAGCAAACGGTTTCGCAAATCCATTAATATATGTTCAAATATTTATTACAATCTAATTTATAGAACTCACTTCTGATATCTCCAGGTCTTGTCACCAAAAACCTTCCCCGATTGACAGAACGTTCCGCTACTAACACTTGAAAAAGCAGCTTTCAAGGTCCTAACTCCGATCGAAAAGCTGACCAAAATGCCCTTTGACCCATGTGCCCGAAATTCGAAATTTTTTGAAGATAAAGATTACCCATGACCTTAGGAACTCAAATATATAATTACTCTTAATTCCATGCTCAAATTCGTGGTGAAACCCAATTTAACAAGTGTTCTAGGTTTTCTTCCAAAAATCCCAACTTCCCCACAATTTTCATGTCTAATTCCATGATATAATATCGTATTTAACTTCGAAATGAGAGGAGTAACTTACCTTAACATAGATGATGAAATCCCTTCTTGGAGCCCTCCAAAAATTACCCCAAGCCATGAAAAATATGAGAGAAATGAACTCAACCCCGATTTTAAACAACCATTCTGCCCCAGCTATTTTCGCTTCTACGAAAATAATTCTGCTTCTGCGATTCCACTTTTGCGGATCTAGGGTTGCTTCTGAGGTCCGCCCCAAGGCTGCCCTTTTTCGCCTCTGCGATGCCCCCTCTGCAGATGTGGTCCTGCTTCTACGTAAATCTGACCGCATCTGCGGTCCACTCTGAGCCGACCAAAACCGCTTGTGCAACCACTTCTCCTTAGATGCGGTCTTGCTTCTGCGGAACCTTGACCGCATCTGCGGTCGCCAAGCCCTTGACCACAAATTCGCACTTGCGCCGCACCTACGGCCCCATTTCCGTAGGTATGGTTATGACAACAACCAAACCCTTCAGTCTTATTCAAAATTCCATTTTTTATCCGTTAACCAGCCGGAATCCACCAGTGGCCCCGGGGACCCCAACCAAATATACCAACCAATCCCAAAACACATTACGGATTTGCTCAAGGCCTCAAATCACATCAAACAACGATAAAACCATGAATTACACCCCGATTCAAGCTTTATGAACTTCAAATTTTCAAACTTCTATTTTCGATGTTTAAACCAATCAAATCATATCCGATTGACCTCAAATTTTGCGCACAAGTCATATTTCACATTACGGACCTACTCCAACTTCCGGAATCAGATTCTGACCCCGATATCAAAAAGTCCACCTCAGGCCAAACTTCTCAAAAACCTTCAAATTTCTATCTTTAGCCAAATGGCTCCAAAATGACCTACGGACCTACGAATTCACTTCCGATCATGCTCCCAACTCCAGAATCACCATACGAAGCTATTCCCAGACTCGGAATCCCAAACGGACATCGATAACACTGAAATGCACTTCAAGCCAAACTTAAGAAAATTCTTCCAAAATGCTAACTTCCACAATATGCGCCAAAACGCTCTCGGGTTATCCAAAACCCAATTCGGGCATACGCCCAAGTCCGAAATCATCGTACAAACCTGGTGAAACCTTCAGATCCTGATTCCGAAGTCATTTACTCAAAATTTCAATCCTAGTTCATTCTTTCAACTTTAAGCTTCCGAAATAAGAATTCTCTTTCCAAATCAACTCCGGACTTCCCGAAATTCAATTTTGACCACGCGTACAAGTCATAATACCTGAAATGAAGCTGTTCATGTCCTCAAACTGCTGAACGGAATGCTAGTACTCAAAACGACCGGTTGGGTCGTTACATTCTCTCCCACTTAAACATACGTTCGTCCTCGAACACACTGAGAACTTCTCTGGAGTGGTCTGAAATCGCTGTCTAACTTCTCATGTACCTTCCCGTGCTACCACAATCAGTTGACCATATTAGCTCGATTAATTCCGAAGATATTCCCTTTTATTCAACCAAATAAGCCTTAGAGCCCAATTCTAACATCCGGAATTCTATGCGCGACCTGTTTCCAACATATGATGACCATATCAATTACTACATGTTGTACCCAACCATGACTGCAAACCTTAGCGGAATTCACGCCTTGCATCACTTTAGTCACCGGACCCCAATAACATTTTCTGATCAACTTAGTCGAAATCCTACTAATCTGATGCTCCCATTGCACCCCATAACAGACATAGGTCTTACTCCAACTCTTACAATACCGCCACGATGGGAGAGATGTGTAGAAATTCATAACCAACTGCCAAATCAACAATTCACTGGGTCTACACTCCTGTCAAGAACCATCATTGCATTCTGGGCCGAATAATGGCCTTAGCTCCTTAATGTACTTCATATACTCGGATTGCACGGATCTTAAAACCAATAATCTAATCTCACCTAGTACGAACCACTTAAGCAATATGCCACCCCGAACATGATCAAAAGTCTCAATTGATGCCATAATGTGCTAATAGGCTACCGATTCAAACGCGATACAAGGAAGAAGAAAAATGAACTATGAAAAGGAGATCCAATTACCCCGCTTGCGAATCATACCTGCGATGCGGGAAACATACTAAACAGACACCCCACTCGCGAATCATACATGCGATGCGGGTTCACAGCTAATACGAGCTTTCCTCCGAAAACAATAGGAAACGAAACACATAAAGGCAGATATAGGGAACTGTACTCAACATCATACTATTGCGGCGCACAACCCGATCCAAATAACATACCCATGGCGGCGTGCCACCCGATCCAGACATAGATCTCACATAAGGAGATGCACGTCGAGCTAAATTTGCTCATTACAATAAAATACCGAATTTCGGTCACAAGCATGCTAGGTGCATAATACCATCCCTGAGGGAGCAGATAGCACTATAGGCTACAAAATTCAAGCACGACTGAGGTGCGATCTACAATCTGAATCTAAAGAGCCATCTTGCTCATATTACATCATTTCTACGCGGATCCTCAACACATAAGCCATTCATCAAGCTGCCTCACAACTCACACGGTGCAATGCCTCACTACATGAAATATCTGGCAATGAAATAACACTCTGACTACTCTATAAGGAGCGCATTACTAAAATGAACACAACTGGCCTGACATATAGCCCAAATTCATATTTAAACCCATCCACCGACCTCAAGCCGATCCTGGTGATATCAAACTAAGCCAATAACCTTTCAAAGTTCCATACTAATTTCCCTCTTCTCATAACACACAAGGACAACCATCATAACCGGAGTACTCATCCACAGTCCACAACTCAGTAACTGAGTGCCCTCCAGGCATATATCCTCAACTTATTGATATCATCACAAATCTTCATACTTGGTTTAATTTCTTCAATCAATCAAGTGACTACATGCCACACTTATAGGATCTTCCTGTGGGACTCGCTCCCACAACCTTCCGAAACACATAACAGGTCCACACATCCAAACCACCGGCCGCACTAACGCTAAAAAACGATCAAGAATCCTAACCAGGATGCAAACCCTTTTTCACAAAACACCGATCTCAGGTGACGCTGATGACAATACCACTTACTTTAACATCAAAACTCCTTTCGTCCTCATCCGAGCTCGTGACATCCTTGTCGGCACCGAATTGCAACCTTGATTCCTTTCACTTCAAATCCCATACTAGTTACTGCACCCAACATGCCAATGTACGATAGAACATGACCCTTATCATAACCCGAAACTGCTAATACGTCAACACTTCATCACATAAAAGCTTTTCACTGAACTCGCTTCAAGAGAAACATAGCAACAAACATGCAAATTCTTATAACCGTGGGAATACACAAATCTCTAAGTAGTGGTCTAACGCACCATAGCCTTTCCAGAATCCACTTCCACATAACAAGCCATAACAATAGAATGCTTCTGAATAACATCAATTACGGCAGCTGACAATCCTGCTACGTACCGTCACAATCACTTGCATAACTTGATCACGCTGAAGGAAACTGATCACTAACACCAATATGCCAATTTCAACTATGGTCAATCAATCTACCTTTTTCCAATTTATCCTGGATTGCCTTGGAGATAATACTAACTCCATCCAGCACATAACATACTCCATATACACTCATCTCGAGTGGCCTTGAATCACGAGACCATGCGGTCTCAAATCCCATGAACCATTTTGTACCTCTCAATCGCCACATCGCAAGTCAAAACATCATAGAACATTCTGTGCATCTTCTCATAGGCTGCTACCAAGCTTGGTTCTTAACCGTACCTATAGGCTCAAAACCATTAGGCACCATACTTTACCTCTTTGAATCCACTAGGTTCGTTGCTGAGAGCCACCCGCTCTGACTTGGCCCCGAATATAATCAACTCCATGAGTCTTCCATCACATGAATACCCCCTTGGCGAAGAACCCACCGAATCACTTCCCTTGGAACCCGCATCTAAACAAAGCGAAATCCTGAATCTTTCCCCATGTCTGAACATAGGCCAATAAGGCCAACGATATCCCACCTTTAATAATTCCTTTGCTTAAATTACCACTTATGGTCCTTTCCGTAGTTGAAATAGCCCATCGATATGCTAATAGTCAAAAATCTCACAAGTAGTTAACCATGCAACCCCAATCATAAGCGGTGGGATTCTCCCACTTAGCATGAAGCCATTAGTTCACAAACCAGGGACTCACCCGTCCTCCTTATCTCTTATTGACATAACCTCGCGCAATTAACCGCCAAAGCTCTCGAAATCTTTCTGTAAAACCCCTTCTTATATTCAGACTAATCAAACATATTTGCACAACCGATTCCTTTGCTATATAACCGATAGGATTCTTCGTAGAAGCCTTGCCAACCACGCGACCGCTAACCTGCTCACTTGGGTAACCCACCTATAAAAGTCTCTCCCCGACATCTTTCAACACTACTGCACAGGGTACAATCATTACGACATCAATGACCTATCCTGAGTCTGAGCTCACTCTCCAGCTGCACAAGTCCATTCACCCTTCGTGGACATTAATTAAATGTGCGGCAATATTCTTCTAATTAAAAGTTATGTTGTATCCTCTTCGTTCAAGAAGCTCCGTCCTGTTATATCAAATCTCCTGCCGCATGATATCCCATACTTCTAATTAACTCCGTAGGCTTCAATCGCCAGCCACTAAAATCCCAAATCATTCCAAACTCTCCTTAAGGTAGGTGGTCATCCCACTGTAAAGCACATATGCGACTCCACCGCTCTCCCACTTTGGCGGAACTCATCCCCTTAATCGATTACTCGGCCTTCCGGAAACTTTAGCCACCGCCTAACGCTTCCTACATGTCCTTCTTCATACTTTGTTGCTCACTTGCTGTCTTAAACAAAATCTATCTTCGTGGTACCTGAACCCACAATTGTTGCTAACTTAAACCTTTCCGAAGGTCATCTTTATTGAACCGTAAACACTAGAAATACTCGTTCAATCCTGAACTACCGTATCCTGCGATATCTGATAGTTGTGTCTCCAATTCTATCTCATAATATATTGCCCCAAAGGCGAATTGTAGAAGGTCATAACACCGACAAACTTAGCACGTTCAATTAGGACAACGACATCCCATCATAGAAGAAAACTCTACAACGCTTGCAAATACCAAGCCTCATTACTTCCACCAGCCCACATCTGACCATCCTTAGTTCGATTGTCTTTCCCCTCCCAGGAAAAAAATACCGAATCTCTTGATTATGCACTAAGTAAACCTCCCTTGAAGTCATTCACTGCCCGACATGTGGGAAAAACTTCCTACCATTATAGCAATACCGCGGAACAATTGTTCATAAGCATCGTGGCATCTTGTGCCTAGCCCCGGAGCCCTCAGAAGTACCGTTACTGGGCTGAAACCATCAAAAGTCCTTTCACAACGTGCGATAATAATCCGATCAGCTATACCGGGAGAAACATCCCGTATCACATTTGTAGTGCTATTAAAATTCTTCAACTCTCGATTTATAACAAGCGCTTCACGTCGCATAAGATTGAGTAGGAATGAATTAAGGGCATGCTCCTCCAAGGATCATATCGCACGATAGGGAATCAAGAAGGGAAGTACTCCTAACAGTCCTACAGCCTCCCGAGGATAAGTACAGACGTCTCCGTACCGATCCGCGAGACTCTACTAGACTTGCTCATGACTCGTGAGACCCTAGAAACCTAGTGCTCTGATACCATGTTGTCACGACCCAAAATCCACTAAGGGTTATAGTAGCGCCGGACACCGCTATCAGGCAAGTCAACCAAGAATGCATAATCAAATTCCAGTTTTAGTATTTGCGGAAATTATTTTTCTTATACGTTGAATATTAAACAATAAAGATTTCACCAAAAAAAATGAACACAAAGTCAATAAAGGACTTAATACTGAATAATCCAAAATACTCCCAGAACCCGGTGTCACAAGTGCATGAGCATCTACCGATAGGGAAATAAAATACAATATCCGTCCGAAATATAGTGGACAGGAAATAAATACAATATACCGAAAGGGACTACACTAGCTGCGGGTCGCCCCGAATAATGCAACTCTCCTAGTCCCAGAATCATCCGCGCTGCTACGCCCAGTAGGCTGCTAGATGTACATATACCTGTGTAACAAAAATGTACATAAGTGTAGTATGAGTACGTAAACAACGTGTACTCAATGAGTATCCCGCCTAATCTCGAAGAAGTAGAGACGAGATGGTCAACTTCGACACTTACTAGGGGTCAATTGACAATATACTAACCATGTGAGGAAATCATGGATTTATATAGCAGTTCTAATTCACGAAGCCGGAAAATAGGTAAACACCTTCAACAAATAATCAAGGATTTTCAAGGTTTACTCTTTATTATCTTCTCAATTTATATCAAGCCACGAACGGAAATTTCATGTTTAAAATTCTCAAGCAACAAATAATGCACAAATCACACCGAGGCGATGGCTCGATCCAACAGAAATGTAAATTATGCACTGCCGAGGATCGAACGGCCCGAACCATAGATGAATCTATTTAATCTGCCGAGGCGTTCGGCTCGTTCCATAAATAAACACATACCCTGCTCGCGAATCATGCATGCGACGCAGGTATACATAGGGATACATGCTCAATCAGTCAATTAAGAACTTATCGGGGAATATTTATCCAAATAAAACCAATTCTCCTTTAACAAATTTTAAGAAATTAAGTTTAATCCTTTTAGAAATTCACTCACTAATTCAATGTGATTTAAGCAATTCAAGCTATCAATGGGTTCGTAAATAATCCAAGTATAACATGCTTTTGGGTCCTAACTACCCGGATAATAGCATAATAGTAGCTACGCACGGACTCTCGTCACCTCGTGCATAAGTAGCCCCCGCAAATAGGAGCACATAATCAATTATTTCACATATGGGGACAATTCCCTCTTACAAGGTTAGAAAGGAGACTCACCTCGCTCCGAAGATCCAAACCGGCATTCCACGCCCTTCCGAAGACTCAAATTGATGCACCACGCTCCAAAACTAGCCAACAGTTACGAAAATCCATTAATATATGTTCAAATAATCATTACAATCTAATTTATGGAAATTCCTAACTCCGATCGAAAAGCTGACCAAAATGCCCTCGGGCCCACGTGCCCGAAATCCGATGTTTTTCAAAGATAAAGATTACCCATGACCTTAGGAACTCAAATATATAATTACTCCTAATTCCATGCTCAAATTCGTGGTGAAACCCAAATTAACAAGTGTTCTAGGTTTTCTTCCAAAAATCCCAACTTCGCCACAATTTTCATGTCTAATTCCATGATATAATCTCATATTTAACTTGAAAATGAGTAGGAGTAACTTACCTTAACATAGATGACGAAATCCTTTCTTGGAGCCCTCCAAAAATCGGCCCAAGCCATGAAAAATATGAGAGAATTGAACTCAACCCCGATTTTAAACAACCATTCTGCCCCAGCTATTTTTGCTTCTGCGGAAATAATTCCGCTTCTGCGGTTCTACTTTTGCGGATCTAGGACCGCTTCTGCGGTCCGCCCCAAGGCTGGCCTTTTTTGCCTTTGCGATGCCCCCTCCGCAGATGTGGTCCTGCTTCTGCAGAAATATGACCGCATCTACGGTCCACTTTGAGCTGACCAAAACCGCTTCTGCGACCACTTCTACGTAGATGCGGTCCCACTTCTGTGGAACCTTGACCGCATCTGCGGTCCTCAAGCCCTTGACCACAAATTCGAACATGCGCCTTCCTGGCCGGTTCTGCGGCGCCGCACCTGCGTCCCCATTTCCGCAGGTGCGGTTATGACAGCAACCAAACCCTTCAGCCTTCTTCAAAATTCCATTTTTGATCCGTTAACCACCCGGAATCCACCCGAGGCCCCCGGGACCCTAACCAAACATACCAACCAATCCCAAAACATATTACGGACTTGATCGACGCCTCAAATAACATCAAACAACGCTGAAACCATGAATTACACCCTGATTCAAGCTTTATGAACTTTAAAATTTCAAACTTCTATTCCCGATGTTTAAACCTATCAAATCACGTCCGATTAACCTCAAATTTTGCGCACAAGTCATATTTGACATTACGGACCTACTCCAACTTCTGGAATCAGATTCTGACCCCGATATCAAAAAGTCTACCTCCGATCAAACTTCTCAAAACCTTCAAATTTCTATCTTTAGCCAAATGGTTCCAAAATGACCTACGGACCTCCGAATTCACTTTCAATCGCGCTCCTAACTCCAGAATCACCATACGGAGCTATTCCCAGACTCAGAATCCCAAACGGACATCGATAACACTGAAATTCACATCAAGCCAAACTTAAGAAATTTCTTCCAAAATGCTAACTTCCACAGTAGGCACCAAAACGCTCTCGGGTTATCCAAAACCCAATCCGGGCATACGCCCAAGTCCGAAATCATCATACGAACATGCTGGAACATTCAGATCCCGATTCCGAGATCGTTTACTCAAAATTTCAATCCTAGTTCATTCTTTCAACTTTAATCTTCCGAAATAAGAATTCTCTTTCCAAATCAACTCTGGAATTCTCGAAATTCAATTCCGACCATGCGTACAAGTCATAATACCTGAAATGAAGCTATTCATGGCCTCAGACTGCTGAACGGAGTGCTAGTACTCAAAATGACCGACCGGGTGATTACAGAGCGGGAGATGCATAGCAGATATCCCCACCTGTTCGAGGCTTCAGGTATGTTTCTCGACTCGCTCGAGGACGAGCGTTTATTGAAGTTGAGGGGGATGTGACGACCCAACCCGTCGACTCATGAGTTACCACCCCATTTTCCCTATTTTCTGCTCCTTTATGCTTCATTACCTATGTTTGGTATGATCGAGTTGTTTTGTATTGGTTTGGTACGAAATGAGACACTTAGTCTCTTTAAGGAAGGCTTAGTTTGGAAAAGTTAGCTGGATGTTGACCTATGCATTAGAGGGCTCGGATGTGGTTTACGGTGATTCGTTTAGCTTCGAGGGATGATTTGTGACTTAGGAGCATGATCGGAAGTGATTTTGGAGGTCCGGTGTAGAATTAGGCTTGAATTGGCGAAGTTCGTATTTTGGCAAATTCCGGTTGTTAAGTGAGATTATGATCCGAGGGTCGGAATAGAATTTTGAGAATTGTTGTAGCTTCGTTAAGTGATTTTGGATGTGTGTGTAAAATTTCAAGTCATTCGGAGATGATTTGGTTGCGTTTTTGATCGAATGCGTGTTTCGTAAGTTTTAGAAGAACTTAGCCTTGAACTCGATGTAATTTGATGGTTTTGGTGTTGTTTTAGGCATTGTAATGATTGTTACAAGTTTGAATAATGTTATAGAAGGTGTTGGTGCTTTTGGTTGAGGTCCCGTCGGTCTCGAGGTGATTTCGGATGGTTAATGGAAAGTTTTGGACTTGAGAAATTGGAAATTTGTTGTTGCTTCTGGTATTTCCGCTACTTCGGATTTGGGACTGCAGAAGCAGTCTCGCAGATACGGAAGTGGAGGCCGCAGGTGCGAAATTTGGCTTGGGGAGATGTTTCCGCAGAAGCGGAGGAGGAGCAGTATCTGCGGTGTTGCAGATGCGGCATTGGTATCGCAAAAGCGGAAGGTCAAGGGAAGGCCTGGGATCGCAGGTACGGATTGGGTACCGCATCTGCGGAGCTGCAGATGCGGGATTTCGGCCGCAGAAGCGGTTCTGGACTTTAGTGGATTTCCACATAAGCGAAACGTCGACCGCAAAAGCAGGTAATTGACCGCAGGTGCGGTTTTGATCGGGGTTGGGGTCGTGACATGTTGTGAGAGTTATTTATTAAAATTATTTATTGAATCCTCGAATATAAACTTTCAGATAGATATTGTAGTATTTCAAAATTGCAACTATTAAATTTTTATTAGATTGATATCAAATTGTGAGGGTTAAAAATTCCCACAAATTATTTTTTTTAAACATTGAAATCATATTATGGAGGTTACAAATTGCCGCTAATTATTTTTATAAACCGCCACAAATTAAAATTTTATTTTGTGGTGGTCGTCATGGACGTTGTACAAAACTGCCGCAAAAAAGCTTGTGGCGAACGTAACTATGGCTTTTTTTGAAACAACCACAATTTTTTGTTGGGGTCAAAAACCGTCACTGATCAACAAAATAACCCCCACAAAATGAGTCTTTTTTTGTAATACGATATTTTTTTTACTTTATTTGGACAGACAGTTTTTACTACTATCTAGTTGGGTAAGTTCTTACTTCTGGACAGTATCTTCTGTGTTAGTATATTATATTGTAAGAGTTCTAATTACCTTTTATGGGTCAAATGGTTTTGTGACCCATTACAAACATGTTTTTAGTTTTGTGACCTTATTTGAAAAATAATTTTGCATGGTTTGATTTAGTTTTGTTTTCCTTTTACGGAAGTTAAGATTTATGGGATTTTTACCTAGCTATACTATATTAGAAACTTATTTACCACCTTTATTTAAGTTCCTTATTAATTACTTTGTATATCTATATTTACAACTTATATACGATAAAAAAAAAAAAATAAGATCCCTTAATTTTAGCCCATTTCCAAAAAACCCTCCCCTAAATTTAAGATTTTGTTTCTTTTTCTCTCTTTCTTAATAATCACCCAAAATCTCTCATTTATTTTTATATCACCCAAATTTCCGATTCATTTACTTTTCCAAATATTTTCAAATTTATTTTTTCTCTTTCTTAAATTTTACTATTCATCCGAAATCTTTATTTCTTATTCATACACTGTAGATGAAATTCGGAATGTTGCTCTAGAATCAAGTTGTGGGTAAGTTTTGAATCTTGTTTTCTTTCTATAATCTTTATTGTATGTGACTTGTATATGATACATCAATACCCAAAACAATACTCGATACAATACTAATACAATTATAATACGATTATATTAGAGTTTTAGTGTGGAGTTGTGATTGAAACTTGAAAAAGATAAAAATCATAATTGTATCACAACTTTTTAAAAGTGTATCGTGATTGTATTATAATTGTATATGTATCATAGTTGCTGTAGGAATTGTATTACAAATGTATGGTAATCGTATATTCATTGTATATTATTACAAGCAGTTGTTAGTTCAAGACGAATTTTATAGTTTGTATTACAAATATATGATAATTGTGTATTAATTTATTAATATCGTATCAGGTATTAGTTCGGGTACTAATGTACCAAATATAAGTTAGATACAATTGGGTTACAAGTATGAAACAATTATGTTTTAGGATTGATGTATCTGATACAATTCAAATATACAATTATGATACAGTTATCATACAATTTGTGAATATTTCTTAAATTTTTAATAATATAAAGTTGTCAGCAATGGTGGGAAGAGAGAAGATGGAGATTCTTGTTGTAGATTAAGGGATTTTTTATGTAAAAAAAAGAGGAGAAAGCAGAGAGAAGATGAAAGGAAAAAATGGAAAGAATGTAATTGAATCCCTTAATTCAAGGCATTAATGATGAGGTGGGAGCCTTTTAAGGAGCAATGTATACAATTTGCAAGAAAAACATAGATACTTATTAAAAACTACAAAACATAGAGAACATAAGTGAATAAGTTTCTAATATAGTATAGCTAGGTAAAAATCCCAAGATTTATTGATGTGACCAGTTACGTTTGGCTAGGGCGCATTTTACGTTGACAATTAGTCCATGTATAAGTTTATATGTTACTCAAAACTTTTTTTTTCTGCATAATGATTAATTGTATCTAGTACAAAAAAATTATTCTTACGTCTGCGGTCAATATTAGTTAAGCAAATTGTAGCATCTTTGAAGCTTCTTTTAATAATTTATTTATTTTTTTATTTTAAATTATAAAGTAAGCATATGGAGTTGTCGATATACTGTGATAAATGAGTTGAAACAAACGAATATAAGACATTTTTCTAATAATCAAGTGTCGCATTTCCTTCTGTTATTTTCTATTGAACTTTTTTTCATATTATACCAAATAAAAGCTTTAAGTTCCTTATAGGTATCCATAGAACCGACAAAACTTTGTGACCACAACCATCACGACATCGTACTTCTAAAAGAAACAGAAATTTTTAGAGAAACTGACAGTCAACCAAATATTTATTTAGTTATAAACACCTATGATTATGGAACATACCATTATAAAATATTGAATACTTAATATTAACACAGTAAATTATGATAAATTAGTCGCAGTTAGCTAAGATAACCCAAAGAGTGCCATCTTGTCATAAAAACTGTAAATTATTAACAATATCCAAATAGGTGAAGTATTAAATGAAGTAACACGATATTCACACTTAGATTTTTATTGAACTGCACAAGGTCAAAGGTTTTGCGGCTACACTAAAATTTAAGAGTTTACAAATTGGTAAATTCTTTGGTACTTTCGTGCAAAGCTAGCAACGACTAATTTATTTTGCTATTGGTGTTTTGTTCATTTGAGTTTTATAAATTATTTATTGTTGGTCAAAGTAGCTGAATAGATGGTATGTATCCTACGTCTACAAAATACCAATTGAAGTTTACCAAGTGTCGTTGATTTTCTAGGGTTAAAAAAAGAATTACGTAGGACAGTGTTCACATTGGTTTATCAGAGTTTAGGAGTTATTTACGTGGATTTGAGTACCTCCCCACTCTATATACGTACAATTACTTCTGCTGAAGACATTGAACACTCCGAGACCAACGATGACATTTATGGTGTTATGTCATTTATCTTTTGGAGAGACATTGACTCCTCTTTAAAGTATAACATTGTGCTTAAAGATGATGGTAATGGTGAAAGAGGTACATTTGCTCTCTATTTACTCCTCTGCATATATGCCAAAGTGAATTCATTGTCCAACTCCCGGTTAGCAGATGAAGAATTATCAACCTACAAAAGAAATATCAATACTCCTGTGCAATAATATGTTTGAGATAAAACTTAAACCAATTCTGGAGAGGTATAAAGCATTACAGAGGTTACTACTTTTGCTGGCTCTAATTAGAGCTTGTATGGTAATAGGGCCTGGCATTATTACACATGCTACTCTGTCATGTCACTTCTTTTTGGTTGATTGAAACTTTAATTTGGAGCTTTTGAAGTTTTGATTGTTGAAAACTTAAATTCATTTTTTGAGAATTCTGTCACGACCCAAAATCCACTAAGGGTCGTGGTAGCGCCGGACACCGCTGTCAGGCCAGCCAAATCAAACACTGAATTAAATCTCGTTTTAACACTTTTAAAATCCAGGATTTTTCCTTAATTATTTAGAAATTTTAGAGAATATAGTTTCAAATCAAATTTAAAAGTTAAGCAATTAATACAATACTTCAAACCATCCCAGAACCCGGTGTCACAAGTGCATGAGCAACTATCGATATGAAATATAAAATACAACATATGTTCGAAATACAGTGGACCGGGAAATAATAATAGGAAAATACTGGAGGGAACTACACTGACTGCGGGTCGTCTCGAACACTGCAGCTCACCTAGTCCCAGAGTCGTCCGTGCTGCTATGCCCAATAGGCTGCTAGGGGTATATAAACCTGTGCAACAAAAATGCACAGAAGTGTAGTATGAGTACGTAATTAACGTGTATTCAGTGAGTATCCCGCCTAATCTCGAAGGGGTAGAGACGAGATGGTCAACTCCGACACTCACTAGAGGTCAATTAGATATATTCTATAAGTGCGGGGATAATTATGGATTTGTAAAGAAGTTCTGATTGTGAAGACAGAAAACAGGTAAACACCTTCATCAATAAATCAAGGACTTCTACAGTCTGTTCTTTATCATCTTATCAGTTTATATCAAGCTACGTAGGGCCAATTCCACGTTTACAATTTTCAAGTAACAGATAAACATGCACAAATCATGCAGAGGTCGACGGCCCGCTCCAACAGGAATATAAATTATGCACTGCCGAGGGTCGAGCAGCACGAACCATAAATGCATCTATTTTCACCGAGGCGTTCGGCCCGTTTCATAAATAAACACATATCCTGCTCGCGAATCATCTATGCGATGCAGACACACATAAAATACATGCTCAAGTAGGAAATCAAGAGTTTATCGGGGATAATCAACCAAATAGACAATTTCTCATTTTAACATTTCAGGGCAAATTTAATATAAATCTCTTTTTAATTTCCTTTACCAATTCAAGGTGATTTAAATAATTCAAATTATCAATGGGTTCACAGTAATCCAAGTATAACATGCTTTTGGGTCCTAACTACCCGGACAATAGTATAATAGTAGCTACGCACGGACTCTCGTCACCTCGTGCGTACGTAGCGCCCACAAATAGGAGCACATAATCAATTACTTCACCTATGGGGTAAATTACCCCTCACAAGATTAGAAAGGAGACTCACCTCACTCCGAAGATCCACAACCGGCATTCTACATTCTTCCGAAGACTTGCACCAACGCACAATGCTCCAAAACTAGCCAACGATCATATAAATACATTAATATATGCTTAATTATACTTTACAATCCAATTTATAACAATTCCTAACCCCCGAACAAAAAGTTGACAAAAATGCTCTAGGGCCCACGTGCCCGGAATCCGAAATTTCTCGAAGATAAAGGTTACCCATGAGCTTAGGAACTCAAATATACAATTTTCTCTTAATTCCATACTCAAAATCGTGGCGAGATTCCAAGAATATGATTTTCTAGGTTTTCCACCAAAATCCCAATTTTTATACTAATTTTCATGCTTAAATCCATGTATAAACTTTGTATTTAACTCAAAGCTAGCATAAATTACTTACCTCATGACAAGTGACGAAAATGGCATCCCCAAGCTGCTCCCCATCGACTCCAATGGAATAAAAATGGGGTTGAAATGAGCTCAACCCCGAACTTAAAACATTACACTGCCCCAGCTGCTTCCGCTTCTGCGGAAATATAACTGCTTATGCGGTTCCGCTTTAGCGGAAAAACAAGCTGCTTCTGCGGCTGCCACTGAACGCCCCATTTTTGCTTTTGTGATCCGCTCTCCGCAGATGCGGTCCCACTTCTGCGGAACTTTGACCGCATCTGCGGTCCTCTCTAACATGCCCTCTTCCGCTTCTGCGATGCCTCTTCCGCAGATGCGGTTCCGCTTTTACGGAATTTAGACCGCATATGCGGTTCTCAAGATTTGGAACAAAACCTGCATCTGCGGCTCCCTGTTCGCTTCTGCGGTGCTGCTTCTGCGGTCAACCAACCGCAGAAGCGAAAATACCAGAAACAAGATGCCCTCAACTCTCTTCCAAAATTCAATTTCGATCTGTTAACCCCCGGGACCCCAACCAATCATACCAACAAGTCCCAAAATACATTACGGATTTGCTCGAGGCCTCGAATCATAACAAACAATGCTAAAATCATGAATTACACCCCAATTCAAGCTTAATGAACTTTGAAATTTCGAACTTCTATTTCAGATGTTTAGACCTATCAAATCACATCCAATTGACCTCAAATTTTGCACACAAATCATATTTGACATTACAGACCTATTCCAACTTTCGGAATTGGATTCTGACCCCGATATCAAAAAGTCAACCTCCGGTCAAACTTCTCAAAAACTTTCAAATTTCTATCTTTAGCCAAATGGATTCAAAATGACCTACGGACCTCCGAATTCACTTCCGATCGCGCTCCCAACTCTAGAATCACCATACGGAGCTATTCCTAGACTCTGAATCCCAAATGAACATCAATAACACTGAAATGCACTTCAAGCCAAATTTAAGAAATTCCTTCTAAAATGCTAACTTCTACAATAGGCGCCAAAATGCTCCCGGTTTATCCAAAACCCAATCCGGGCATACGCCCAAGTCCAAAATCATCATACGAACCTGCTGGAACCTTCAGATCCTGATTCCGAGGTCGTTTACTCAAAAATCCAATCCTAGTTCATTCTTTCAACTTTAAGCTTCTCAAAGGAGAATTTTCGTTTAAATTTAACTCCGATCTTCCTGAGTTTAAATTCCGACCATGCGAACAAGTCAAAATACCTGAAATGAAGCTGCTCATGGCCTCAGACTGCTGAACGACGCGCTAGGGATCAAAACAACCGGTCGGGTCATTACATTCTCTCTCACTTAAACATACGTTCATCCTCGAACGTGCTGAGAAGTCCACTGGAGTAGTCTGAAATCACGGTTTAGCACCTCAAGCGCCTTCCCGTGCTATCACAACTCAGTTGAGCACATTAGCTTGATAAGTTATGAAGATACTCCCTTTTATTCAAGCAATTAAGCCTTAGAGCCCAATTCCAACATCCGGAATTCTATGCCAGGCCTGTTTCCAACATACGATCACCGTATCAAACACTATACGTTGTACTCAATCATGAATGCATAACTCTATTGAATTCACACTTTGCATCACTTTACTCATAGGACCACAATAACATTTCTGTTTGAATTAATCAAAATTCCACGAATCCGATGCTCCCATTGCACCTCACGGCCTACATAGGTCTTACTATAACTATTACAATAGCGCCACGACGGATGAGATGTCGAAATTCATAATCAACTGCCGAGTCAACCAATCATCGAGTCTATACTTCTGACAAGAAACATTACCACATTCTGAACCAAATAACTATCTTCGCTCAATAATATACTTTATATAATCGATTGCACTGATCCTAAATCCCACAATCTCATCTTACCCAGTACGAACTGCTCAGGCAATAAGCCACCCCGAATGCGATCACAAGTCTCATATGAGGCCACAATGTGCCAATAGGCCACCAATCCGAACACAACACCAACGGAAATCGAACTCTGGAAGGAATTACCTAACTCCCGCACTACTACGGAATTTCCATAGAAAATAGGAAGCAGGACTTACCAAATTAGCATATAGAAAACTACACTCATCATCACACTGTTGCGGCGCGCAACCCGATCCAAATAACATACCCATGGCGGCGTGCCACCCGATCCAAATAACATACCCATGGCGGCGTGGCACCCGATCCAAACATAGATCTCACATAAGGAGATTGCACTTCGAGCGAAATCTGCTCATTACAATAATAAATATCGAATTTCGATCGTAAGCATGCTAAGTGCATAATACCATCCCTAAGAAAACACATAGCGCTATAGGCTACAAAACTCAAACGCAACTAAGGTGCGATACAAGGTCTAAATCTCAAGAGCCATCTTGCTCACCTAACATCATCGCAATGCGGAACCTCAACACATACACAATTTCTCAGGCCATCTCAAAACTCACACGGCGCAATGTATCACTTCATGAAATATCTGACAACGAGATGACACCCTGACTACTCCATAAGGAGCGCATTACTGAAATAATCCCAGCTGGCTTGCTATAAATCCCAAATTCACATTTAAATCCATCCACCGACCTCAAGTTGATCCTGATCATATGACATTAAGCCAATGACCTTTCAAAGGTCCATACTAATTCCCCACCTCTCGTAACACACAAAGACAACCATCATAACCGGAGTACAATCCACAACTCAGAATCCGAGTGCCCTCTAGGCATCCATTCTCAATTTAACGATATCATCACAATTCTTCATACTTGGTTTATATCTTTAATCAATCAAGTGGCGTCGTGCCACATTTATGCAATCTTCCTGTGGAACACACTCCCACAATCTACCATAACAATTAACTGGGTCTTACCTCCAACCCACCGACCGCACTAACGCTGATAAGCGATCAAGAATCATTAACCATGATACAAGCCCTCGTTACAAAACACCAATCTCAGGTGACGCTGAAGACAACCCCAACTTACTTTAATCATTCAACCCTTTCCTTGCTCATCCGAGCCCGTGACATCCTTGTCAACACTGAACTGCAACCTTGATCCTCACTTCGTATTTCCATGCTACTCACTGCACCCAACGTGCCAACATACGATAGAACACGATTTTTCATCATAACTCCGAAATCATTAATATTTTAACACTTCATCATATACGAACTTTTCACTTAACTCACTTCGGGAGAATCATAGCAACACACAGGTAAATTCCCATAACCGTAGAATATGCAAATCTGCAAGTAGTGGTCCAAGCCACCATAGCCCTTCCGGAATCCGCTTTCACTTAACAAGCCATAACCGAGGAATGCCCCTGATAAATCATCAATCATGGCGACCGATAGGCCTCACACGCACCTCCACAAATCATACACATAACTTGATCTCGCAGACCGAACTGATCACTGGCCCCAATATGCCAATTCAACTATGGCTAATCAATTTTCCTTCTTCCATTTCCTCCTTGCTTGCCTTAAAAATAAGACTAACTCCATTCCACACATAACATACTCCATCTACACTTACCCTGAGTGTCCTTGAATCACGAGACCAGGCTGTCTCAATCTCACGAATTATTTCACATTTCTCAAATGCTACACCACAAGGTAACACATCATAGAACATTCTGGGCACCTTCTCATAAGCTGCTACAAAGCTTGATTCTTAGTTGTACTTATAGGCTTGAAATCATTAGGTACCACACTTTATCTTTTGAGTTCCACTAGGACCGTTGCTGAGAGCCACCGGCTCTGACTTGATCCCGAATATAATCAACTCCCTAAATCTTCTAGCACATTAATACCCTCTCAATGAAGCACCTGGCAGAGTCACTCCCCTTTAACCTGTTTCTATACAAGGCATAAATCTTGAATCTTTTCCCAAGTTCGAACATGAGCCCATAAGGCTAACCATAGCACATCCTTAATAATTCCTCCGCTCAATTTACTACTTATGGTATTTTCTCGTAGCTGAATTAATCCATCAATATGCTAATAACCAGAAATCACGCAATTAGTTAATCATACAACCCAATCATAAGCGGTGGGACTCTCCCACTAGCTTGAAGCCATCATTTCACCATTCTTGAGTTCGCCCGACCTTTTTACCTCTTATTGACTTAACCTCGTGCCACCAATTATCAAAATCTCTCGGGATCTCCATGTAAATCCCCATCTTTCATATTTTGAGTCATCATCCACATTCGCACGACCGATCTCTTTGTTGAACAACCAATATAATTCTTTGCAAAAGCTTCGCCAACCACGCGACCGCAAACCTGCTCACGGGGAATAACCCACCTAGGGGAATCACCTCCCGACATCTTCCCACACTGCTGCACGGGGTACATTCACTATTACCCAATTGCCCATCCTAAGACCGAGCTCACCTTCCAATTGCACAAGTGCGTTCGCCCCTCGCGGACATCAATTAAATGTGCAGCAACATCCTTCCAATTCAGTGTTATGCTACACCCTCCTCCATTTCAAGCAGCTCCTTTCCGCCAAATCAATCTTTTGTCGCATAATAGCCCACACTTCACATCATACCCGCAGGCTTCAATCACCAATCATTAAAATCCCCAATTCGATCCAAACTCTCTTTAAGGCGCATAGTCATCCTACTACCAAGCCCATATGCAACCCTCGCCTATCTCCCACTTTGGCGGAACTCATCTCCTTAATCGGTTACTTGAAAATTTACACACCGCCTGGCACTTTCCACATGTCCTTCCTCATACTTTGCTGCTCAATTGTTGCTTTAAATAAAATCTATCTTCGTGGCACTTGAATCCACCATTGCTACTAACTTCAAACCTTTCCAAAGGTTCTCTTTATCGAACCGTCAACATTAGAAATTCTGATTCGATCTTAAACCACTGCATCATGCGATATCTGACAGTTGTGTCTTCAATACTATTTCACAATATCTTGCCCCAAGGCGAATGGTAGTAGATCATAACACTGACAAGCTTAAGGCGTTCAATTAGGACGGCAGCACCCCCATGTAGAGGAGNGGCGAATGGTAGTAGATCATAACACTGACAAGCTTAAGGCGTTCAATTAGGACGGCAGCACCCCCATATAGAGGAGAACTCTACCACGCTTGCAATTACCACGTTTCATTACTTCCACCAGTCCCTATCTGGCCATCCTTAGTTCGATTGACTTTCCCCTATCGGGAACAAAATATTGAATCCCTTGATTACACACCGAGTAAACCTCCCTTCAATTCATTCACTGCCCCGACATATGGGCAACACCCTACCATTACAACAACACTGCGGAATAATCGCTCATAAGCATCATGGCAACCTGTGCCTAGCCTCAAGGCTCTTAGAAGTTCTGTTACTGAGCTAAAACAATAGAATATCCCTAAAAATGCGACTATAATAGTCCAACCAACTATACCGGGAAAATTATCCCGCACCACAATTGTAGTGCCATTTCAATTCTTCAAATTCTCGAGTTGTGACAAGCGCTCGCATCGCGTAAAATTGAGTGAGAAGGAATCAAAGGCATAAGCCTCAAAGGAATCGAACCGCACGATAAAGAATCAAGAAGGGAAGTACTCCTAACAGTCCTGCAGCCTCCCAATGATAAGTACAGACGTCTCCGTACCAATCCGCAAGACTCTACTAGACTTGGTCATGATTCGTGAGACTGAGGGGAACCTAGTGCTCTGATACCATGTTGTCACGACCTAAAATCCACTAAGGGTCGTGGTGGCGCCGGACACCGCTGTAAGGCCAACCAACTCAAATACTGAATTAAATCTCGTTTTAACACTTTTGAAATCCAGGATTTTTCCTTAATTATTTAGAAATTTTAGAGAATATAGTTTCAAATCAAATTTAAAAGTTAAGCAATTAATAAAATACTTCAAACCATCACAGAACACGGTGTCACAAGTGCATGAGCAACTATCGATATGGAACATAAAATACAACATATGTCCGAAATACAGTGGACAGGGAAACAATAATAGGAAAATACTGGAGGGAACTACACTGGCTGCGGGTCGTCTCGAACACTGCAGCTCACCTAGTCCCAGAGTCGTCCGTGCTGCTATGCCCAATAGGCTGCTAGGAGTATATATACCTATGCAACAAAAATGCACAAAAGTGTAGTATGAGTACGTAATCAACGTGTACTCAGTGAGTATCCTGCCTAATCCCGAAGAGGTAGAGACGAGATGGCCAACTCCGACACTCACTAGAGGTCAATTAGCAATATTCTATAAGTGCGAGGATAATCAAGAATTTGTAAATAAGTTCTGATTGTGGAGCCAGAAAATAGGTAAACACCTTCATCAATAAATCAAGGACTTCTACAGTCTGTTCTTTATCATCTTATCAGTTTATATCAAGCCACATAGGACCAATTCCACGATTACAATTTTCAAGTAACAGATAGACATGCGCAAATCATGCCGAGGTCGACGGCCCGCTCCAACAAGAATATAAATTGTGCACTGCCGAGGGTCGAGCGGCACGAATCATAGATGCATCTATTTTCACTGAGGCGTTCGGCCCATTCCATAAATAAACACATATCCTGTTCGCGAATCATCCATGTGACGCAGACACACATAAAATACATGCTCAAGTAGGAAATCAAGAGCTTATCGGGGATAGTCAACCAAATAGACAGTTTCTCTTTTTAACATTTCAGGGTGAATTTAATATTAAATCTCTTTTTAAATTCCTTTACAATTTCAAGGTGATTTAGACAATTCAAATTATCAATGGGTTCACAGTAATCCAAGTATAACATGCTTTTGGGTCCTAAGTACCCGGACAATAGCATAATAGTAGCTACGCATGGACTCTCATCACATCGTGCATACGTAGCCCCCACAAATAGGAGCACATAATCAATTACTTCACCTATGGGGTAAATTCCCCCTCAAAAGATTAGAAATGAGACTCACCTCGCTCCGAAGATCCACAGCCGGCATTCTACATTCTTCCGAAGACTTGCATCAATGCACAATGCTCCAAAACTAGCCAACGATCATATAAATCCATTAATATATGCTCAATTATACTTTACAACCCAATTTATAACAATTCCTAACCCCGAACGAAAAGTTGACAAAAATGCCCTCGGGCCCACGTGCCCGGAATCCGAAATTTCTCGAAGATAAAGGTTACCCATGACCTTAGGAACTCAAATATACAATTTTCTCTTAATTCCATACTCAAAATCGTGGCTAAATTCCAAGAATATGATTTTCTAGGTTTTCCACCAAAACCCCAATTTTTATACTAATTTCCATGCCTAAATCCATGTATGAACCTTGTATTTAACTCAAAGCTAGCATAAATTACTTACCTCATGACAAGTGACGAAAATGGCATCCCCAATCTTCTCCCCATCGACTCCAATGGAAGAAAAATGGGGTTGAAATGAGCTCAACCCCGAACTTAAAACATTACACTGCCCCAGCTGCTTCCGCTTATGCGGAAATATAACCGCTTATGCGGTTCCGCTTTAGCGGAAAAATAAGTCGCTTCTGCGGCTGCCACTGAGCCCCCTATTTTTGCTTCTGCGATCCGCTCTCCGCAGATGCGGTCCTGCTTCTACTGAACTTTTACCGCATTTGCGGTCCTCTCCAACATGCCCTCTTCCGCTTCTGCGATGCCCCTTCCGTAGATGCAGTTCCGCTTCTGCAGAATTTAGACCGCATCTGCGGTCCTCAACCTTTGGACCAAAAACCACATATGCGGCTCCCCATTTGCTTCTGCCATGCCGCTTCTGCGGTTAACCAACCACAGAAGCGAAAATACCAGCAACCAGATGCCTTCACCTCTCTTCCAAATTTCAATTTCGATCCGTTAACCCCCCGTATCCACCCAAGGCCCCTGGGACCCCAACCAATCATACCAACAAGTCCCAAAACACATTACGGACTTGCTCGAGGCCTCGAATCATAACAAACAATGCTAAAACCATGAATTGCACCCCAATTCAAGCTTAATGATATTTGAAATTTCGAACTTCTATTTCCGATGTTTAGACCTATCAAATCACATTCGATTGACCTCAAATTTTGCACACAAATAATATTTGACATTACGGACCTACTCCAACTTTCGGAATTGGATTATGACCCCGATATAAAAAAGTCAACCTCTGGTCAAACTTCTCAAAAACCTTCAAATTTCTATCTTTAGCCAAATGGCTTCAAAATGACCTACGGACCTCCGAATTCACTTCCGATCGTGCTCCCAACTCCAGAATCACCATACGGAGCTATTCCCAGACTCGAAATCCCAAATGAACATCGATAACACTGAAATGCACTTCAAGCCAAACTTAAGAAATTCCTTCTAAAATGTTAACTTCCACAATATGCGCCAAAACATTCCCGGGTTATCCAAAACTCAATCCGGGCATACGACCAAGTCCGAAATCATCATACAAACCTGCTGGAACCTTCAGATCATGATTCCGAGGTCGTTTACTCAAAATTCTAATCCCAGTTCATTCTTTCAACTTTAAGCTTCTCAAAGGAGAATTTTCGTTTAAATTTAACTCCGATCTTCCTGAGTTTAAATTCCGACCATGCGAACAAGTCACAATACCTGAAATGAAGTTTCTCATGGCCTCAGACTGCTGAATGACGTGCTAGGGCTCAAAACAACCGGTCGGGTCATTACAAATTCCTTGCAGTTTTTTCGGTGATTTAAACAGTCTTAGGAAAAGAACTCTTATGTATGATAATAAGGATGACATGAGGCACGGTCAGAAGCTATTCCTTCTTGTTTTGTGTGCATGATATAATTTATGATTCACTTTCATTTTCTAAATTTACAGTCTCTCCGTTATGAGTGTCTGACACAACTTATTTTTCTTCATGACAGACTACAAAATCCTCAACCTGCTAGAGGCCACCTTAGTGGATGCAACAATAACATTATGTTTGATAGTTGGTTCAATGTGATGAGGTCTTGAAAACTAGCTATAATAGTGAAGACAATGTATGTTTTTCCTTAGAAATATGTTGCATCTACCTGTTCAGTACTACTGTGTAGGCCAAACTCTGTTATCAAAGTTGCAGCAAAAACTGATTTTTTTTTTTGCAAACTTCATTTTGGGAACTTTTCAAACAGAGGAGCTCAAAATTTTTAAAGTAAGATATAAAAGACAACCCCCCACCCCAAAAAACGTGATTATTGAAACCTGCAGAATTCTTGAAATTTAGCTACTTAAGCCTGGGAAAAAATGAAATTTTTGTCATATACTGGGAGCGGTGATAGGCATATCAATCCAGCAGGAAATCCTCTTACAAAAACTGAGCCCCAAGATATCAAAACAAGGAAAAGACTAATAACGACACATAAAAAAGGTGAAATCGGAGGACATAAAACATTTCCATTTATAGCTTTGGGAGCAAGGACTCGAAACTAAATTTACTATTTTAACACCAATACCTAAGCAAACTTCTCAGTTCAAGAGCTAAGTCAGTGGCAAACCCGACGTTCGGTCAGCAGTGGTCCCCAACAAACCTCTGGTCCGGAAGCTTCGTTAAACGTAGATGCTCATCCAAACCTAAAGGCTCAGATTCCAAGCCTCGTAAGATAAAATTTCCCGCTCATTCACACTCCAGTCTAGCTTGCTTAATCTGTAATGAACCGACCAATCATTTTGAGCTCTAGCATGTCGTTCAGCAGTCTGAGGCTATGAAGAGCTTCATTTCAGGTATTATGACTTGTACACATGGTCAGAATTAAGTTTTGAAAAGTTCAGAGTTGATTTGGAGAGAGGATTCTCATTTCGGAAGCTTAAGGTTGAAAGAATTAACTAGGATTGGAATTTTCAGTAAACGACCTCAGAATCAAGATTTGAATGTTCTAGCAGGTTCGTATGATGATTTCGGACTTAGGCGTATGCCCGGATCAGGTTTTGGATGACCCGGGAGCATTTTGGTGCCTATTGTGGAAAGTAGCATTTTGAAAGAATTTCATAAGTTTGGGTTGAAGTGCATTTCAGTGATATCGATGTCTGTTTGGGATTCCAAGTCTGGAAGCAGCTCCGTATAGTGATTCTGGAGTTGGGAGCGTGATCGGAAGTGAATTCGGAGGTCCGTAGGTCATTTTGGAGCCATTTGGCTAAAGATAGAAATTTAAAGGTTTTTGAGAAGTTTGACCGGAAGTGGACTTTTTGATATCGGGGTCAGAATCTGATTCTGAAAGTTGGAGCAGGTCCGTAATGTTGAATATGACTTATGTGCAAAATTGAACTCAATCGGACGTGATTTGATAGGTTTAAACATCGGAAGTAGAAGTTTGAAATTGTAAAGTTCATAAAGCTTTGATTGGAGGTCGATTCGTGGTTTTAGCGTTGTTTGATATGATTTGAGGTCTCGACCAAGTTCGTAATGTGTTATGTGACTGGTTGGTATGGTTGGTTTGGGTCCTGGGGGCATCGGGTGGATTCCGGGTGGTTAACAGATGGAAACTTGGAATTTTGAGATAGCTGAAGGGTCTGATTGCTGGTATAACCGCTTCTGCGGTGGGTTAACCACAAAAGCGGCCCCGCAGAAGCGAGGAAGGGGACCGCAGAAGCGGTTGGAGGTGAAGGGAGCTGGGATCGCATATTCATTCATATTTCTACAAATGCGGGACCGCACCTGCAGAGGTAGGAGCGCAAAAGCGGATTTTGGTCAGAGAAAAGGGACCATAGATGCGGTTAGGGCTCCGCAGAAGCGGAACCGCACCTGCGGTAGGAGGAGCGCAGAAGCGGAAATTGGGTAGCCTGGGAAGGACCGTAGATGCGGTACTTGGGTCGCACCTGCGGAATCGCAGAGCGGTAGAGGAGCCGCAGGTACGGAAACAGCTGGAGATAGAGAAATATTTTAAATTCGGGAATTTGCCATTCTTCTCCCATTTTTCACTTGGCATGGGCGATTTTGGGGAGCTTCAAGAGGTCATTTTCGTCATCAACGTCAAGGTAACTCATCCCCCAACTATTTTGAGTTAAATACATCAACTATGTATGGATTTGGGCATGAAATTTGTAGAAAACTTGGGGTTTGAGGGAAAACCTAGAAAATTAGTATTCTTGGAATTTGACCACGATTTTGGGGATGAAATCAAGAGAAAATCATATATTTTAGTTCGTGAGTTCATGGGTAAACTTTATCTTCGATAAATCTCGGAATTCGGACACGTGGGCCCGATGGCATTTTTGTCAACTTTTCGATCGGGGTTAGCAATTGCTATAAACTAGATTATAATGAGTACCTTAGCATATATTAATGGATTTACATACTTATTGGCTAGTATTGGAGCGTTGTGCATCGATTCGAGTGTTTAGAAGGGCGTGGAATGCCCTCTCCGGAGCGAGGTGAGCCTACGTATGCACGAGGTGACGAGAGTCCGTACGTAGCAACTATTATGCTATTGTCCGGGTAGTCTAGGACCCAAATGCATGCTATACGTGGAATAATTGCAATATTATTAGCAGTTTTTACTGCTTAAATCACATCGATTTAGTAAATGAATTCCTAAAACTATTAAACGTCATTTCTTATATTATTTCTCAGCTTTTATTTGCATAAATGTTCCTCGAAAATCCTTAATTGATTGTTTGAGCATGTATCTCTATGTGTACCTGCGTCGCATCCATGATTCGCGAGCAGGGTGTGTGTTTATTTTACATTGATCGCGTCACAGGTTAGTTCGCGAGCGGAGTAATAGATGCATCTATAGGCGCGTCGTCGACCCTTGGCAAGTGCACAGTTTATTTCTGTTGGATCGGGACGTCGCCTCGGCATAATATACGCATGCTTGTATTGCTGCCTTGAACTTATTTAAGTTGTTATTACCTCTTCATGGTTTGAGAATATTTTGATAATAATAAAAAGGAAAAATCTGGAAATTTCCTATAAAAGAAATAATTGTTCCTTGTTTTCCTTCTATTGGATTAAAAAACATGTTTATAGAAATCCACGATTTAATGTATTATTGACACCATTATTGGACCACTAGTAAGTGTCGAAGTCGACCATCTCGGCTCTACTTCTTCGAGATTAGACGGGATACTCATCGAGTACACGTTATTTTTGTACTCATACTACACTTTAGTGCATTTTTGTTGCATAGGTATATGTAACTCTAGCGGCCTACTGGGCATAGCAGCACGGATGATTCTGGGACTAGGTGAGTTGCATCATTCGAGGCGGCCCGCAGCTAGTATAGTCTCTTCCAGTATATTGTATTTACTTCCTGTCCACTGTATTCCGGACGAATGTTGTATTTTATTTCTTGATCAGTAGATGCTCATTCACTTGTGACACCAGGTTCTGGGATGGTTTTGAAATACTTTGTACTAATTGCTTATTATTTAATTTTAATTGAAGCAGTTATCTTTTTATTTTATGAAAAATTGAAGGAAAATCTTAGTTTTCAAGATTGTTAAAAATGATAACTTTATCAAGTAATTTGGGTTGGCTTGCCTGACAGCAGTGTCCGGCGCCATCACGACCCTTAGTGAATTTTGGGTGGTGACAACATGGTATCAGAGCACTAGGTTCCCTTAGGTCTCACAAGTCATGAGCAAGTCTAGTAGAGTCTCGCGGATCGGTACAGAGACGTCTGTACTTATCTGTGGGAGGCTACAGGGCTGTTAGGAGTACTTCCCTTCTTGATTCCTTATCGTTGGATTTGATTCCTTTGAGGCTCATGCCTTTATTTCCATCCTACTCAATCTTATGCGACCCAAAGCGCTTGTTATAAATCGAGAATTGAAGAATCATAATGGTACTACAGATGTGGTGCAGGATGTTTCTCCCGGTGTAGTTGATTGGATTATTATCGTCGCCTTATGGAAGGATATTTTAATGTTTCAGCTCAGTAACGGTACTTCTAAAGGACGTGAGGCTAGGCACAAGTTGCCACGATGCTTATGAATTATTGTTCCGCAGTATTGATATGATGGTAGGACGTTTTCCTATGTGTCGGGGTAGTGAATGACTTGAAGGGAGGTTTACTCAGTGCATAATCTAGAGATTCAGTATTATATTTCTGGTAGGGGAAAGGCAATCGGGCTAAGAATGTGCATATTTGGGATGGTAGAGTAATGAGACTTGGTACATGCGAGAGTGGTGGAGCTTTCTTCTATGAGGGGATGTTGTTGTCCTAATTGAATGCACTAAGTTCGCCGGTGTTGCGATCTTCTACAATTCGTCTTTGGAGCAAGCTATTATGAAATAGTATCGAAAATGCTGCTGTCAGATATCGCAGGGCGCAGTAGTTCAGGGTCGAATAAGTGTTACTAATGCGGATGGTATGAGAAGGATGATTTTCCGAAAGGTGTAAAGTTAGCAGCAATTGTGGGTTCAAGTGCCACGAAGATAGATTTTAATTAAGGCAACAATTGAGTAGCAAAGGATGAGGAAAGATGTGTGGAAAGTGTCAGACGGTGGCTAAAATTCCTAGAAAGCCAGGTGTATGCAGCAAAGGTCAAGTAGTTGATTAAAGAAGTGAGTTTGCCCAAAGTAGGAGAGTGGCGGATGTTTCATATGGGCTTGGTGGTAGGATGATTATGTACCTTAAGGAGAGTTTGGAATGATTTGGGATTTTAGTGGCTGGCGATTGAAGTCTACGGGTTTAGTTGGAAGTATGGGCTAATATGAAGCAAAGAGATCGGTCGTGCGAATGTGGTTGATGATTCAGAGTATAACAAAAGGGGTTTTACAGAAAGAATCCGAGAATTTATGCGGTTTATTGCGCAAGGTTATGTCTATAAGAGATAAGGAATCCCGATAAGTTCCAGAGTTGTGTAATATTAGCTTCAGGCTAAGTGGAAGAGTCCCACCGCCTATGATTGGGTTTCATGATTAACCACTTGCAATGTTTTCTGGTTGTTAGCATATTTCTGGTTTATTTCGACTACGGGAAAACAACATAAGTGGTAATTTGAGCAAAGGGATTGTTAAAGGTGTGCCATGGTTGGTCTTCTTGGCTCATGTTCAGATTTGAGAAAGGATTCAGGGTTTATGCCTCGTATAAGTGTGGGTTTCAAGGGAAGTAATTCTGCCAGGTGCTTCGTCGAGAGGGTACATGTGCTAGAAGATCTGTGGAGTTGATTATATTTGAGGCCAAGTCAGAGCGGGTGGCTCTTAGCGACGGTCCTAACGGATTCAAAAGGGTAAAGTGTGATGCCTAATGATTTCGAGCCTATGGGTACAGTTAAGAGTCAAGCTTCATAGCAGCCTTTGAGAAGAGGCACAGAATGTTCTATGATGTTTTGACTTGCAATGTAGCAATTGGGAGGTACGAAATGGTTTGTGGGATTTGAGATAGCATGGTCTCGTGATTTAGGGTCACTCGAGAAGAGTGCGGATAGAGTGTGTTATGTGTTGAATGAGGTTATCGTTGTTTCTTTGGCAATCAAGGACAAAGTGGAAAAAGAGGGATTGGTTAGCCATAGTCGAATTGGCATGTTGCTGGTAATGATCAGTTCTTTCAGCATGATCGAGTTATGCAAGTGAATTTTGACGGTGCGTGCGAGGCTTGTCGGCCGACATAGTTAGTGTTATTCAGGAAGTATTCTACCATTATGTCCTGTTACGTGTAGGTGGATTCCGGAAGGGTTATGGTTGGTTAGATCATTACTTAGAGATTAGCATATTCTACTGTCATGAGAATTCATTTGTGTGCTGCTATGGTTCTACTGAAGTGAGTTAAGCGGAATGTTTTATATGATGAGGTGTTAACCTAATAGTGGTTCCGAAGCTATGATAGAAAGCGTGTTCTATCGTATGTTGGCATGTTGGGTCAGTGAGTGGTATGAAATTTGAAGTGGAGATCAAGGTAACAGTTCGGTGAGGACAAAGATGTCACGAGCTCAGATGAGCAGGAAAAGAGTTTCAATGTTTAAGGTAAGTTGGTATTGTCTTCAGCGTCACCTGAGATCGGTATTTTGTGAAAAAGGCTTTGCATCCTGGTTAATGATTCCTGATCGCTTTTCAGTGTTAGTGCGGCCGATGGTTTGGAGGTACGACCCAGTTATTTGTTATGGTAGGTAATGGGAGTGTGTCCCACAGGAAGATTATATAGGTGTGACAGGTATTCACTTGATTGATTAAAGACTTAAACCAAATATAAAGGTTGTGATAATATCGTTGATTTGAGAATAAATGCCTGGAGGGCACTCAGTCTATTAAGTTGTGGACTGTGGAGGATTTCTCCGGTTATGATGGTTGTTCTTATGCGTTATGAAAGAAAGGAGAATTATTATGGACCTTGAAAAGGTTATTAGCCTAGTTAGAGTGACCAGAATCAGCTTGAGGTCGGTGGAGGGATTCAAATGTAAATATGGGCTCTATATCAGGCCAAACGTTTCCATTTCAGTAATGCCTCCTTATGGAGGAGTAGTCAGGGTGTTATTTCGTTGTAGATATTTCATGTAGTGATACATTGCGCTGTGTGAGTTATGAGACGACTTGAGAAATTGCTTATGTGTTGAGGATCCGCATGGAAATGATGTATTATGAGCAAAATGGCTCTTGAGATTCAGACTGTATATCGCACCTCAGTTGTGCTTAATTTTTGTTGCTTATAGCGCTATATGTCCCCTCAGGGATGGTATTATGCACCTAGCGTGCTTGTGATCGATATTCGATATTTTATTGTAATGAGCAAATCTAGCTCGATGTGCACCTCCTTATGTGAGATCTATGTGTGGATCGGGTGGCACGCCACCATGGGTATGTTATTTGGATCGGGCTACGCACCGCGACAGTGTGATGTTAAGTATAGTTTTCTATATACTATTTTTGTATGCCTTGCTTCCTATTTTCTAATGAAAGTCCATATTGGTGCGTAAGTTAGGTAGTTATTTCCAGAGTTCGTTTTCCTTTTGTATCGCGTTCGAATTTGTAGCCTATTGGCACATGGTGGCATCATATGAGACTTTTGATTATGTCTGGGGTGGCTTATTGCCTGAGCAGTTCGTACTGGGTGAGACGAGATCATTGGATTTAGGATCAGTGCAACTTGATTATAGGAAATACATTAAGAAGTTAAGTCCATTATTCGGTTCAGAATGAAGTGATGATTTCCGTCAGGAGTATAGACCCAGATGATTTGTTGATTTGGCAGTTGGTTATGAATTTCTACACATCTTTTCCGTCGTGGCGATATTATAAGAGCTAGAACAAGGCCTAAGTAGGTCATAAGGTGCAATTGGGGCATCTGATTCGTGGAATTTTGGTTTATTTAGTCAGAGAATGTCATTGTGGTTTTCTGAGTAAAGTGATGCAGGGTGTGAATTCAGCAAAATTGTGCGGTCATGTTTGGGTACAACATGTAGTGATTGATATAATGAGCGTATGTTGGAAACAAGCCTAGCATAGAATTTCGGATGTTGCAATTGGGCTTTAAGGCTTATTTGCTTGAATAAAAGGGAATATCTTCAGAATTGATTGAGCTAATGTGCTCAACCAAGTTGTGGTAGCACGGGAAGGTGTAGGAGGTGTTAAATAGTAATTTCAGACTACTTCAGTGTAGTTCTCAGCACGTTCGAGGACGAACGTATGTTTCAGTGGGAGAGAATGTAACGACCTGACTGGTCGTTTTGAGATCTAGCACGTCATTCAGTAGTCTGAGGCGATGAACAACTTTATTACAGGTATTATGACTTGTACGCGTGGTCGGAATTAAGTTTCGGGAAGTTCAGAGTTGATTTGGAGAGAGGATTCTCATTTCGGAAGCTTAAGGTTGAAAGAATTAACTAGGATTGGAATTTTGAGTAAACAACCTCGGAATCGGGATCTGAAGGTTCCAGTAGGTTCGTATGATGATTTCAGACTTGGGCGTATGCCCGGATCAGGTTTTGGATGACCCGGGAGCGTTTTGGCGCCTATTGAGGAAAGTAGCATTTTGAAAGAATTTCATAAGTTTGGGTCGAAGTGCATTTCAGTGATATCGATATCCGTTTGGGATTCTGAGTCTAGGAGCAGCTCCATATGGTAATTTTGGAGTTGGGAGCGCGATCGAAAGTGAATTCGGAGGTCTGTTAGGTCATTTTGTAGCCATTTGGCTAAAGATAGAAATTTGTAGGTTTTTGAGAAGTTTGACCGGAAGTGGACTTTTTTATATCAGGGTCGGAATCCGATTTCGAAAGTTGGAGTAGGTCTGTAATGTCGAATATGACTTGTATGCAAAATTTGAAGACAATCTGACGTGATTTGATAGGTTTAAACATCGGAAGTAGAAGTTTGAAATTCTTAAGTTCATAAAGCTTGGATTGGAGGTCGATTCGTGGTTTTAACTTTGTTTGATATGATTTGAAGCCTCGAGCAACTCCGTAATGTGTTACGGGACTGGTTGGTATGGTTTGTTTGGCTCTCGGGGTCCTCGGGTGGATTCCGGGTGGTTAACGGATCGAAACTTGGAATTTTGAGATAGCTGAAGGGTCTGGTTACTGGTATAACCGCTTATGCGGTGGGTTAACCGCAAAAGTGGCCCCGCAGAAGTGAGGAAGGCGAGCGCAAAAGCGGTTGGAGGTGAAGGGAGCTGGGACCGCATATGCGGTCATATTTTCGCAGATGCGGGACCGCACCGGCGGAGGTAGGAGCACAGAAGCGGATTTATGTCCGAGGAAAGGGACCGCAGATGCGGTCAGGGCTCCGCTGAAGCGGAACCGCACCTGCGGTAGGAGTAGCGCAGAAGCGATTGGGCTGCCTAGGAAGGACCGCAGATGCGGTACTTGGGTCGCACCTACGGAACCGCAGAAGTAGTAGAGGAGCCGCAGGTGCGGAAACAGCTGGAGGCAGAGAAATATTTTAAATTCAGGAATTTGCCATTCTTCCCCCATTTTTCACTTGGCACTGGCGATTTTGGGGAGCTTCAAGAGGGGATTTTCGTCATCAGCGTCAAGGTAAGTCATCCCCCAACTATTTTGAGTTAAATACATCAACTACGTATGGATTTGAGCATGAAATTTGTAGAAAACTTGGGGTTTGAGAGAAAACCTAGAAAATTAGTATTCTTGGAATTTGACAACGATTTTGGGGATGAAATTAAGAGAAAATAATATATTTGAGTTCGTGAGTTCATGGGTAAACTTTATCTTCGAGAAATCTCGGAACTTGGGCACGTGGGCCCGAGGGCATTTTTGTCAACTTTTCGATCGGGGTTAGGAATTTCTATAAATTGGATTATAATGAGTACCTTAGCATATATTAATGGATTTACATACTTATTGGCTAGTTTTGGAGGGTTGTGCATCGATTCGAGTCTTCGGAAGGGTGTGGAATGCCGGTTATGGATCTTCGGAGCGAGGTGAGTCTCTTTTCTAACCTTTTAAGAGGGAATTGTCCCCATATGTGAGTTAATTGGTTATGTGCTCCTATTTGAGGGGGCTACGTATGCATGAGGTGACGAGAGTCCGTACATAGCAACTATTATGCTATTGTCCGGGTAGTCTAGGACCCAAAGGCATGCTATACCTGGAATAATTGCAATCTTATTGACAGCTTTTACTTCTAAATCACATCAAATTAGTAAGTGAATTCCTAAAAGGATTAAACGTCATTTATTAAATTATTAAAAGAGAGTTAGCTTTTATTTGGATAAATGTTCCTCGAAAATTCTTAATTGATCGTTTGAGCATGTATCTCTATGTGTACTTATGTCGCATGCATGATTCGCGAGCAGGGTGTGTGCTTATTTTACGTTGACCACGTCACAGTTTAGTTCGCAAGCGGGGTAATAGATGCATCTATAGGCGCATCGTTGACCCTCGGCAAGTGGACCATTTATTTCTGTTGGATCGGGCCGTCGCCTCGGCATAATATGCGCATGCTTGTAGTGCTGCCTTGAACTTATTTAAGTTGTTATTACCTCTTCATGGTTTGAGAATATTTTGATAATAATAAAAAGGAAAAATCTGGAAATTTCCTATAAAAGAAATAATTGTTCCTTGTTTTCCTTCTATTGGATTAAAAAACATGTTTATAGAAATCCATGATTTAATGTATTATTGACACCATTATTGGACCACTAGTAAGTGTCGAAGTCGACCATCTCGGCTCTACTTCTGCTAGATTAGACGGGATACTCATTGAGTACACGTTATTTTCGTACTCATATTACACTTCTGTGCATTTTTGTTGCACAGGTATATATAACTCTAGTGGCCTACTGGGCGTAATAGCATGGATGATTCTGGGACTAGGTGAGTTGCATCATTCGAGGCGGCCCGTAGCTAGTATAGTCCCTTCCAGTATATTGTATCTACTTCATGTCCACTGTATTCCGGACGGATGTTGTATTTTATTCTTCATTAGTAGATGCTCATGCTCTTGTGACACTGGGTTCTGGGATGGTTTAGAAATACTTTGTACTAATTGCTTATTATTTAATTTGAATTGAAGCCGTTATCTTTTTATTTTATGAAAAATTGAAGGAAAATCTTAGTTTTCAAGATTGTTAAAAATGAGAACTTCATAAAGTAATTTGGGTTGGCTTGGCTGACAGCAGTGTCCGGCGCCATCACGACTCTTAGTGGATTATAGATCGTGACATAATCCAGTGGAGAAAAGGGGAAAGTGTTCGATACAAATAGATAAACCAGAGCTTCTCTCTTGTTATCATTTCTCCGTCTTCGAATGTATTTTATCAATCTGTATCAACACTAAGAAGATTAACATTGAAACTCAGATTAAGGGATATTTCTTGAAAAATCTTATATTCTTTTTCTTCAAAATCAGTTATGGGAAGGTGAGGATGAATCTTTGTGACTGAAACTTGGAATTTCGTGTTTGTTAGGCAAAGTTTTGTTCTGGGTTTTATTGGGTCAGCTGTTTATGACATGATGAGTAAGCTATACTGAGACTTAGGGACATCAAACCCAAGTCTATATTGAATACAAACTGAGCTCACAATGTTCAGAATGAAAGTCATGAACGAGTTATGAAGCTAGAGAATAGAAGTTCTACAACTATTCGAGGAACTAGGCTTAACTATATTTATGAGGCAATTGATACGTCGTAAAAGAAACGTAGTGTAGGGAGAATTATTAACATTCCCAAACATAGAGAGTTAGCCTCACATACAACTTCCTGCTCTTGAGCGTAATACAACATTCGCCAACCCTTTCAACTTTAATCTATATCAATACAAGTCAAAGGGATTCCATATTAGCAATAATTCTCATGTTTTGGTCACTTGAGCATTTTCTCAAATACTTGGTGACATACAGCTTCATAGCCCTTATTAATGGTGTTTCTACACCCAATAACTCATTATCTTGCTCCTAAATAAATTCTAAAGTCTCAAATGGTTATAATCAACATTATTGTTTATCACCCATAAGGTAAACAACACCCTTAACCAATAAAGTTCCATTCAATAAACATCTTTCACTCTTAATAATAGTTGTGTAATTAAATTAGGAACTTATGGTTTCCAATCACCATACCAAGAGTTCCAATACTTATTCATACTCATATTCCCTTAATAAATCCATACATGTAAGTCTAAGGGTGTAGGATTACCTTTTTGGAAGAAATCTTGCAAAACCCTCATTTGAGTTCTTGAAGGAATTTCTTGAAGATCTATGTGTTTTATGAGTAGATTTCATCAATACTAGCGTAAAAATGATGGAATTTCACCCCAAGTTAATGGATATTGCTCACCTTGAAGATGGGAGGGGTTGGAGGTCTTGAGAGGGTGGAAGAAGACCCTAAAATTCGTCCAAAAGAAATAGGGAAAAATGAACTCTAAAATTGGCTTAAAAGAGCTGGGACTGGGGCGCGTCTACTCTAGCAAAGTGTCCTCGCTTCACCGTCCATTGCATTCAAGGGAAGACAAAAATCGGAGTCTACTTTGGCGAAGCGAGCTTGCTTCGCTGTCCGCCAAAATAACTGGGTGGTATGTCTTTAGTAATTTGGTCATAACTTCTTCCACAGAGATCCGTTTAGGCTCCATAATATACCGTTGGAAAGATATTTCAAAGGCATACAATTGTAATTCTTTGAGTTTTCTCCAATTCCTTGCACATTTTCACTATAATTTGTTGTAAGACAGACCTTCTGCAAACTTAGTCGATTTTGTTAAATCTTACGCACCTTACTTTCCATCTTGATTTTGAAATACTATTATCACCCATACTCATCCCCATGGGACTTCACATGTTCAAAATATAACCTTAATACTCCTTTAACTCATTCATACCTAAGCCAAATTTACGGGGTGTTACATTATCTCCCCCTTGGGATCATTCGTCCTCGAATGATTGTCTTGTAACTTCTGCTAGCTCCGGACCTTAAACGGGTCTAGTGGAAACATGAACTTTCATTAACACTTGTATACTAAACTGAATGCATACATGATTACTGAACTGTTGAGATACTGAATTGAATGACTACTGCATTGAATGAATATTAGTCCGCCATGGATACGTGAATACCGAACTAACATGGATATATGAATATTGAACTGGCACGAATATTTGAGTAATTTGAGTACTAAGTTGGGATGAATGTCTAAGTATTGGACTAACATGAGTAGCTGAGTATTGAGTTGACTTAGGTATTTGAGTACAAACTGACATGAGTATCTGAGTACTAAACTTGAAAGTTATAACATGACACGTGAAATATTGGATGTACCACCACTAATTATGGTGGCAACTCCAATTCATAAGCTAATTGACTGATCCTTTGCAAGAATCTATATGGCCCACTATAGCAGGGACTATGCTTCCCCTTCTTCCCAAATCTCATAACGCTTTTCATAAGTGAAACTTTCAAAAACATCCAATCATCAACATAAAACTCTAGGTCTCTATGTCGCATGCTCGAATAGGACTTTTGGCGGCTCTGAGTTCTCTTCAAACGCTCTTGAATCAATTTAACTTTCTCCATTGCCTGATAGACTAAATTTGGTCCCAACAACTCCTCTTCACCAACTTTGGACCAACCAATTGGCGATCTACACCTTCGCCCATATAGAGTCTCACACTTGCCATCTTGATACTAGAATGGCAGGTGTTATTATTAACCGGAAAGCTTAAATGTGAAATTCTATGAAAAAATGCTAAATTTTAATGTTAAAATGAATAAATTTGACTTTGGTCAATATTTTAGGTAAGCGGACCTGGACCCATGATTTGACAGTCCCGAAGAGTCCGTAGCAAAATATGAGACTCGGGCGTATGTCCAAAATTAAATTCCGAGGTCCCGAGCCCGAGAAATAAAATTTTAAAAGAAATTATTTTTCTGAAATTGTTAAGGAAAATTGAAACAATATTTGATTAGAAAGTGTTGGTATCGGGCCCGTATTTTTGTTCCGGCGTTCGGTAAAGGTCTTATATATATTTTAAGTCATTCCTGTGAAATTTGGTTGAAATCGGACGTCGTTTGACGTGATTCGGACCTAAATTGGAAATTTTGATGTTTTATGAAGATTGAAAGAATTTTTGGATTTTGAGGTTTAATTCGATGTTTATGATATTATTTTGGCGATTTGATCGCGCGAATAAGTCCGTAAGATATTTTTGAGGTTGTGTATATTTGGTTTGGAGCCCCGAGCGGGCTCGGGTGAATTTGGATAGGCCACGGGTGTCACATCTCCTTTTTTACACACCCGAATGTATATAAAAGAGTTTTTCCAATTAAAGTGACATTATTCGAAATGGGATTATTTGTTTATTTTTTATTAAAAGTCGCCACTTGGGATAGTTTATTTGGTGTCCCAAGTCACCGGTTTATTTTTACATCCCAAATCGAGGAAATTCGACTTTTATTTTTAAAGTTTGCGAACCAGAAATTCTAGATAAGGAATTCTGTTAACCCGGGAGAAGGTGTTAGACATTCCCGAATTCCGTGGTTCTAGTCGCTTAATGATTACTACTTGGCTTAAAAATGTCTAATTACTTAATTTAGGACATATGTGCATTACCTTTTACCATTTTTAATCACTTGATTTATTCGTATTTGAAGAATTGAGTTACGCATACGTATACTCTTTTCTTTTGGCGCGTCAAAATTATGTCATGCAAACGTGTGCACGATTAATAACGCTTTTGTTGATTTTTATTAAGGAAAATTTGGTCGAGGTTGCGCGAACGCATCCCTCAAGTTAGTTTTAGAATTAAATTTGCAATTATGTTACGCGAACGTATACATAATCACAATACTACTCTTAATCGAGCCTAAAGCAAACTACGAGTGTTTAAGATTGTTTAATATCTAAGTTAACAATATTAATGTGAGGGCCATAAATTAGGTGATTCAATTGTGA
>MU667477.1:31732-47769 GCA_026770625.1 Nicotiana glauca | reverse complement strand
CCCGTCCAAAATCTCTCCAAATCGCTCAAAAATGGTGAAGAAATGGGTTTGCTCGCGGATATACTGCCATTTTTCAGAATCACTGTTCACGCGGGGTACTGTTCATCCGCGCCGGGCACTGTTCACAGTTACTGTTCACGTATACTGTACACGGCACTGTTCACGTATACTGTACATGGGTACTGTTCACGTATACTGTTCACGGGTACTGTTCACAGCACTGTTCATTGCAGCAGCTTTTTTTCTAAATTGCAGCACGGCCATTTTTTACTAAAATGGCTCTAACTCCATCATACGAACTCGGAATTAGACGATTCTTTTTCCTATGGCTCCGTAATTTTGATACGGATCTAATGGTTCAAACAAAACTAAATTTGGAGCTGATTTGCTCAGTTCAATACCAATTTCGTTTGTTAAATAATTAACTCACATTTCGCGTCAAAAACCAATCGCGACTTGATGAAATTAAACCAAAATTTCCAGATCAGTCCTATAATTCATGATTTAAATTCTCAAAGTCTCGAAATCAAATTTGGATCTCTAGAACTAAAAATAGACCTTTGGATCATTACATTTATGCTCAAAACGGCAAAAATCTTCCAAAAATGACCCGTTGGGCATCCGAAACACACCCGAGACCCCCGAGACCTCAACCAAATATACAGACATGATCTATTACCTCATTCCAACTTGCTCGAATCATAAAATCACTATCGTTAACATCAAAATCGTCCGTTTTCAACAAATTCAAGTTTAAGTTTAAATATAACTTTCAAAATTCACATTCGATCAAAAACCCGACCAAACGATGTCCGAATGATCTGAAAATTTGCGGACATATCCAAAATCACCTAACGAAGCTTCTGCAACTGTCGAAATTCCATTCCGACTCCCGGATCAAAATCTCGCCTATCAACCGGAAATCGCCAAAATACTAACTTCGCCAAAATAGGCTAACTTCTTCACCGGACCTCCAAAATTACTTCCGATTGCGCTCCTAAGTCTTAAATCATCCCCCGAAACTAAGCGAATCATCGGAATTCAGTTCCGAGCCCTCTAACTCATAAGTCAACGTTGGGTTGACTTTTCCAACTTAAGCTTTCCTTAAAGAGATTAATTGTCCCATTTCCTACCAAACTCGATCCGAATTGACTCAAATTTTGCACACAAGTCACATTCGACATTACGGACTTGCACCAACTTTCGGAATCACATTCCGACCCCGATATCAAAATTTTCACTTCCGGTCGAATTTTCTCATAAACCTTCAAATTCCTATATTTAGCCAAATGACTTCAAAATGACCTCCGAACATCCGAATTCACTTCCGATCGTGTTCCCAACTCCAGAATCACCATACGGATCTATTCCCAGACTCGGAATCCCAAACGGACATCTATAACTCTAAAATGCCTTCCAACCCAAATTTATGAAATTCTTCTGAAATACTAACTTCCACCATATACGCCGAAATGCTCACGGGTTATCAAAAACCAAATCCGGACATACGCCCAAGTCCAAAATCATCATACGAACATGCTGGAACTTTCAGATCCCAATTCCGAGGTCATTTACTCAAAATTCCAATCCTAGTTCATTTCTTCAACTTTAAGCTTTCAAAATGAGAATTTCCATTTAGATTTGACTCCAAACTTCCTGAATTTTAATTCTGACCATACACACAAGTCAATATACCTGAGATGAAGCTGCTCATGGCCTCAATCTGCTGAATGACGCGCCGGAGCTCAAAACGACCGGTCGGGTCGTTACAGCCTACTTCCCTCGGCTCAGCGCTAAACTTTCACTCCAGGTACTTAGTCTTAGACCTGCTCAATTTAAAACCCTTAGACTCGAGGGTCTGTCTCCAAACCTCCAATCTCTCATTAACACTGACCCTCGTCTCGTCAATTAGAACTATGTCATCAGCAAATAATATGCACCATGGCACATCCCCTTGAATATGGCGAGTCAATGCATCCATCACCAAGGCAAATAAGAACGGGCTAAGCGCAGAGCCTTGGTGTAATCCCATAACAACCAGAAAGTCCTCCGAGTCGCCTCCCACAGTCCTAACCATGGTCTTAGCCCCGTCATACATGTCTTTGATTGCTGTTATGTAGGCTACCGACACACCCTTCGCCTCAAGACATCTCCAGAGCACCTCCCTGGGGACCTTGTCATATGCTTTCTTCAAGTCGATAAACACCATGTGCAGATCCTTCTTCCTATCCATGTATTGCTCCTCCATCCTCCTAGTAAGGTGGATAGCTTCCGTAGTGGAGCGACCTGGCATGAACCCAAACTGATTGTCGGAAATATACGCCGTCTTCCTCACCCTCGCCTCCACCACCCTTTCCCAGACTTTCATGGTATGGCTAAGTAACTTGATGCCCTTATAATTGTTACAACACTGGATATCACCTTTGTTCTTGTACAACGGTACCACTATACTTGACCTCCACTCATCTGGCATCCTCTTCGTCCTAAAAATGACATTGAACAACCCAGTCAACCACTCCACTCCTGCTTTACCCACACACTTCCAAAACTCAATCGGGATCTCATCTGGCCCAGTCGCTCTACCCCTGCTCATCTTGCGCAAAGCCCTCACGACCTCCTCCACCTTAATGCGCCTGCAATACCTAAAATCTCGGTGCCTCCCCGAATGCCCCAAGTCCCCTAACGCTATATCCCGGTCCCCCTCCTCATTCAAAAGACCATAAAAGTATGTCTGCCATCTCTGCTTAATCTGGGACTCTTCCATCAATGCTCGGCCATCCTCGTCTTTGATGCACCTAATTTGGTCCAGATCCCGAGCCTTTCTCTCCCTCGCTTTAGCCAGCTGAAACAACTTCCTGTCCTCGCCTTTCTCCCCCAATTCCTCGTATAGGCAGCCAAACGCTGCATTCTTGGCCTCCGTGACTGCCAGCTTTGCCTCCTTCCTTGCCACCTTGTACCTCTCTCTATTCGCTTTCCTTTACTCCTCATTTATGCTCCCTGCCCACTTCGCGTACGCTACCTTCTTCGCCTCCACTTTACCTTGGACTACGTCATTCCACCACCAATCGCCTTGGTGCCTGCCGGAAAAACCCTTCGATATCCCTAGCACCTCTCTTGCTGCCTTCCTCACATAGTTCGTCGTTGTTGACCACATAGTGCTTGCGTCCCCACTACTCCTCCAAGCTCCCATAGCGTCTAACCTCTCTTCCAATTCTTGGGCTTTATCCTTGGTTAAAGTTCCCCATCTAATCCTCGGTCTTCCCCGAGCATACCTCTTTTTCTTCTTCAACATAATACCGACGTCCATCACTAAAAGCTTATGTTGAGTCGCGAGGGTCTCTCCCGGGATGACCTTGCAATCCTTGCACAAACCTCTATCACACCTTCTGAGGAGAAGGTAATCAATCTGAGTCTTCACCGCTGAATTTTGGAAAGTAACCAGGTGCTCCTCCCTCTTCGGAAAAGACGATTTCGCAATCACCAGCTCAAAAGCCTTGGCGAAGTCTAGCAGCGAAGTACCTCCTCCGTTCCTAACCCCAAGTCCAAAGCCACCATGCACCTCGCTATAGCCACCCGCAACTGACCCAATATGGACATTAAAATCCCCTCCAATAAATAACCTTTCAGTGGGTGGAATATTACGAACAACATCGTCCAAACCCTCCCAAAAATGCCTCTTGACCTCCTCATCTAAACCCGCATGCGGTGCGTAAGCGCTCACTATATTGAGGGTGCAATCACCGATCACCAACTTAATAAATATTAGTCTATCATTCACTCGCCTAACCTCCAGCACACTCTCTAAGATCCCTATCCACCAAGATACCCACTCTATTCTTACCCCTCACGGCTCCAGAGTACCATAACTTATACCCGTTTGCATTTCGTGCATTCGATCCTGCCCACCTAGTCTCCTGGACACAGGCTATATTAACCTTCCTCTTATGGAGAATCTTTGCCAGCTCAATAGACTTACCCGTCAGCGTGCCTATGTTCCATGACCCGATCCTCAGTCTACGGGCTCCCTCTCTCCCCTTACCCTTCTTGCCTCTCATCCCATCCACTGGCCCCCTTCCCACCCCGTTCCTCACCCCCGACACCCCTCGAGGACATGACCCTACTTTACCATCCCAGACCACAGCCACTATACCTACATGCCAGTCTAAACAAAGAAAAATGAAGAATTAGAAAATAATGAATGATGAAAACCACCACGGTACCCCAAGATGAGAGAAATTAAAATGAGAGAGTCTTATTGGTGAAAACCTTCACGGGCACCGTAAGGCGACAGTGAGTTGAGAGAAAAATCAAAATGAGAGAGGCTTGATGGTGAAAACCCTATGGCACTACAAGTCGATTAAGGATTATGAACCAAGATCGGGCAAATGGAGTATTGAAGACCAGTTTCACGGCAAAAATTGTAACAAGAGATGAACATCAGATTTGCTATATAGAAAAGGCTGCAAGTGCATGTCAAGGTTGCTAGAATCGGTATCCACATCCTATGGGTCATTACTTTATAGGTTTCTTGTTAGGAATCGTCTCTTTCCATTTTCCTTCACTCTATTCGTCCCACCTTGTTTTACTCTCTCTTCTTGAGCCTGCTGGGTCATAACAAGTAAAGAAATGACTTCAAAATTTGCTACCAAGCTTTCCAATTACACGAAATGGGATTTGGCCAGCACATCAAATTGTCATAAGTCAGTAAATAACGTCAGACATGATTGAGTTGCCAGCAGTCAATATGCTTTGGGAATCCTTGGGAAATACAAAGGCTTGGCGTACATCACTTCATGAACAACATAATAGAGGAAGAGCGAGGTTGAACAGATCAGAGGAATTTTCCGTAATAGGATTGACATCAATGACAATCAAGATCTCCCAAAAAAGAAATCAAAGTTATCATGGCTAGCGATGGAGCAATAGACTTCAAGGGCAAGGCTGGTGGTTTAAATCAAAAAGAGCAACATGTGCACTGAAGTTGGTAACAATTAAAATGCTTTGGGGTTTATATGAAACACAAAGGTTGGCAAGTGTCAATTCGGAAGCAATATAACAAATAGAAGTATGGGGTTCGAACGGAGGAGAGACATATTTTGATAAAGGAAATGGTCAGTCAAGAAACGATTGAGGTCTTCAAATGAAATCAATTATCATGACAAGTGAAGGAGCAAAGCCGGGGCCAGTGGTTAGGTCAAGAAAGAACAATATACACCTTGAGGGAGTGGCGATTGACATGCTTTGACGATTCATTTGGAATACAAGGGTTTAGTATATATCAATTCATGAACCATGCAACAAAGATAGAAGGAGTGGTAAACGAATCAGAGATATTCTCTATGTCAAGGGTAATAAAGAAAGTGATCAACCAATAAACAAACAAAGTCCTCGATTGGGAGTTAGTTATCATGGAAAGTGAAGGAACAAGAGACTTCAAGATCGGAAGCTAGAGGGATCCGTCAAGAAAGAGCAACATATACTTTGAATGGGATGGCAATTGTCATGCTTTGAAATTCATGAAAAAAAAGAATTGGTAAATGTCAGGCCGTAATAGATACGGGTTTGAACAGAGAAGGGGTATTTTCTGTGGCAAGGACGGCAAAGAAATGGATAGTCAATAAATAGGCTAGATATTCAACTGGAAATCAGTTATCATGGGAAGTGAGAGAGCAATCGTCATCAAAGTTCAAGGCCACAAACCAACCACCACATTTTAAATTGACAAAATTTTCTTTGATTGAAATAGAGGCAAAGTTTGCTTCGGAGAAACTCTCCGTAAGGAAAGGCGACATCTAAACAGGTATGACTGGAAATTCTCAGGATCCTCCTGGAAAATGGAACTTAGTTTAAATGGAAAAAACAATCATGAGAAACATAACTTGGTATAAAAAGGAATACGAGTTCGTTCTAAAGTTTACTTAAGAATTTCAGGACCCTCCTAAATAATGGGACGTAGTTTTAAGAACTAGATATAGTGAAAGTTGTAATAGAGTTGTCAGGACCCTCCTGGATAATGGGACGTAGTTTAAGGTCTGTTTAGATAATAAGTTATAGCAGAAATCTTAATAGAAGTTGTCAGGACCCTCCTGGATAATGGGAAGTAGTTTAAGACCTTTTGATAACAAATATAGTTGGAGTAATACCTTTAGAAGAGATAATTTAAGAGTTGTCAGGACTCTCCTGGATAATGAGACGCAGTTTAAGGTCAGTTTAGAGAACAAGATATAGTAGAAGTCGTAATTGAAGTTGTCAGGACCCTCCTGGATAATGGGGAGTAATTAAGACCTTTTGATAACAATGTAGCAATACCTTTAGAAGAGATAGGGTAGTTTCGTAATTGTTAGAAACTGTCAGGACCCTCCTAGATAATGGGGAATAGTTTATAGTTTACGACATTTGATAACAAATACAATGAAAGTAACACCTTTAGAAGAGATAGTCAGGACCTCTCGGGATAATAGGATTTAGCTTGTAAATTCTTATAATAGTTGGTAAAATAATTCAGTTTAACACTCATCCCTGTGCCCAACCACCAAACTGGGGCAGAAAAATCTTCTTTGTCCATCCATTTTGTTGAAAGTAGGCGCCCACCTGAAGAACAAGGGAATACATTTTGAGTGCAGCAGTCAGGCACCCACCTGAAGAATAAGGAAAGTATAATGCAAGTCTTATTCTTCGAGTTAAATATTAAGTAACATAACGCGCCCAGTTATCAAACTGGGGCAGAAAAGTTTCTTTGGTTGTCTGTTTTGTCGTTAGCAGGAGCCCATCTGGAGAACAAGGGAATACTTTTTCAAATGTAGCAAGCAGGAGCCCACCTGAAAAACAAAGGGAATATTTTTTTTTCAAATTCAGTAAGCGGGAGCCCACCTGAAAAACAAAGGGAATATTTTTCAAAGTCAATAAGCAGGAGCCCATCTGAAGAATAAAGGGAATACTTTTCAAAAGCAGGAGCTCACCTGAAGAACAAAGGGAATACCTTTTTGCAACAAACAGGCACCCACCTGGAAAACAAGGAAAGTATAATCCAAATTCTAGCCTTAAATTTTAATATCTGATAACATGATATGCCCAGTCACCATACTGGGTAGAAAATTTTCTTTGGTTGTCTATTTTGTCATAAGCAGGAGCCCACCTGGAGAACAAGGGAACACTTTCTCAAAGTAATCACAAGCAGGAGCCCACCTGGAGAATAAGAGAATACATTTTTAAGCAATCGCAAGCAGGAGCCCACCTGAAGAACAAGGGAATACCTTTTCAAGCAATCGCAAGCAGGAGTCCACCTGAAGAATGGACACATATTTCAAAACATCGTCAAGGCAACAGCCAAAATTCCATTGAAAGAATACAAGATGCAAGATTAAGGCAATACAAGAACTCAAGATACCAGGCATAGATAGGATTTTTGTAATTCATAGAGCATAGCTTAGGCTAGCTTCTTTTTATCTTCACATGGTGTAATAAGGGGGTCAGCAAGCATGTAACAGCAGCAACAACAGTGAAATCACAATTTCCTGGTAGTCCCAGCTACCAGACATTCCCGAACTACACTGACCTGATTCCTGTTTAGCCCAGGATATGTAGGCAACCTCTGAAGCAGGGTGCGGTCAAAACTTTTCAAAATGCTTCACAACGGAATACTCGAATGGGCAAAATCGCTCATATTTGCTCACTTATCTTTGCACGAAAATTCTTCGTGTTTCCGAGCAAAGAGGGACAGCTGTGAGCACGTGATTTTTGCCCTATATATGAGTTATTCCTATAAAACTCAAACAAAATATTTTTTCTTGTTTTATAATTTTTGTGAATTTTGTGTTAATTGTTTGCATGTTATTTGTGCATGTTAAGTTATATAAAAATACAAAAAATATGTATTTGCATTTAGGAATTTAATTTCACATTTTAGTATTAAGTAGGTATTAATTTATTTTAGAACAATTTAAAGAAAATTACAAAAACAAAAGCTTTAGGCCATTTTAATTGATAATTGTTGCATTTTGTTATAATTGATCTTTAAAATAATTTTAGAAGTTAATTAGGTTTTGTTTCAATTTTTACAAAAAATCAGAAAATACAAAGTACAAAATGCAAAATACAAAAAAAAATGATCAATAGCAATTTAAATAAAAGAAATAAAAATAATTGAAATAAAAGAAAGGCTGCCCAAATTGGGCCAATTGCAATCCATGGCCCAAAAATTAATTCCCCTAGACTAGCCCAAAAAATCCCCAAACCCGGTTCAGCCCTAGCCCCCCCTCAAAACGATGCCGTAAGAGCGTACGCCAATCTTGGCCTTTCATTTAAGTTGATCCAACGGCCACAATTAATAATTAAGAATATATGGCTAAATAAGACATTAACCCTAAAAAAAAATAGTGTCTCCTCCCTCGTACACTTTACACATCACCTGTAACGCTGCTGCCGGAATTCACCCCACGGCGGCGGCCGGCGTCCAATGGCGCCCAAACTCACGCCATCTCCTCTGTTTCATCTCCTCATTTCAAACCCTCCACCAGTTTTCTTCAAAGATCACCCAAACGTCTCAAAATATCAAAACCCTAGCGCCGCCACTGCCGTATATGGCGGCGCTGACCCCAAACCTCCAGTAAAATACACAATACAACATCTACTTCTCCCTCTGATCTCTAATCTATCAACAAACCCCCTCAAATCGACTAGAACCTGTCAGAATCCAAGAAAAAAAGGCAGAACCTCCAAGAACTTAAGTTTGCCAAGCCCTTGAGTGCGATATTGGGTTCAAGTCGTAAACCGATGGTTCGTTTGTTCTTTAATAAAGACGAGCAGTCTTCCGAGGCTCAAGTCGAATTTTTCAAACTCTGCTCTAGATTCTATAGGTAAAGTTTTCAGATCCTTCTTTATTTTTCGTTTAGACAAATGACTCGTCAAATTAGGATTAGTTAAACAACTTTTGTTTTTCCATTTTAAGACTAGTTAATCTCTTGGGTGGTTATCGTTGTTTGTTTTCTCAAGTATTATTACGATTCATATTGAGGGCTGATTCGTCAATGCGATTGCATTTGATTTTAATTTAATTAGCCATTAGTTACATTTTGGTTTTACAGTTTGCCGGTTTAGTTGTAGTTAGTTTTGTTTTGATAAGTTGACTAATTAGGATAATTGAATTTTTAAAGTCTAGAATCTGTTCGTTTGATTAAAATTTATAATTACTATTGATTAATTTTCGTTTGTGATTAGTGTTAATTTTTATTTCAAAATTTGTTTTGTGATTAGTGTTAATTTTTATTTCAAAATTTGTTTTGTGATTAGTGTTAATTTTTGTTTCAAATTCTGTTCATTCAGTGATTTTAGTTTCTAGTTTTAATATTTTCTTACTTTGTTAGTTTAATTAGTTTGATAATTAGTTTTAGAAAATATTGGTTATAGCTGTTAATCACAATTAGCTTTTAATAATAAAGAAACAAAAAAGAGAAAAGAAAACTGAAGGGCAGATAATATGGGGTTAGATATGGGCAGTAATTGTATGGAACTTCAGGGGTAATTTGGGCATAGAAAAATAGCAGGATCATTAAAATGGTAAAAATTGGAATGAAGTAGGGGTATAACAGGGATTGTAAAGGGATAGAACATTCTAGAATGGGCTGTAGTGCACATTTTAAATAAATGGTTGCACTTACTTGTGCAACAAGTTAGAAATTAGAGGTTTAAAAAAAGAAATAAAGGGGGACCAATGAGCAAAAATAAAAATCTGAAATGCACCTTAAAATTTTCTATAAATAGGCATTGAAATGCCTTGTTTCAGAAGTTTTGAGCATTCCAAAAATTCCTCAAAAATATCTAATAAATTTCAGATCTCAGATTGAGAATTTCATATCACAATCTCTTCTTCTAGACCTAAATTTTTTCCAAAAAATCCAAAACTATTATAAAAAACCAACAGAAAATCAAAAACAGTGACTGTTCTATCAAAATTTAAGTGATTCTGATTTTTGAAAAGTGCTGAAATTGTATCGTTTTAAGTTCCTGAAACTTCTGTTGTTCAGTGTATTAATTTTGGTTCAATTTCAAGCTCGATTGATGTCTACTGCACTAATGTGATTGTGTGACTTTTTTTTCTCGAAAATATTGGTTCAATTTGGTTTTTAAATCCCTGTGCTGTTAAAAAATTGCTCGTTGACCTGTTGCTGCTCTCTCATGATCTTTAATCCTTCTCCATTTTGTTCTAAATAATAGGTACATTCACTGAGATCATTACCGTGTAAATTTCTAGTCAAAATATAAAATGAAGTTGAAGTTTGATATGCTGTAGATTTTGTTATTTCTCTATACTTTGGTTATTTTTTTTTGTGTAAGTAATCTGGACTGGACAGTTGAATTTTTTTTGGAATTTTTACTGTTAGTTTTGAATATTAGATTGGACTGTAAATTGATATATGAACTGTATAAAATTAAATTGAGGAACAAGTAATGGACTGTTATAATTGGACTTTCGCTTCTATGGATTTTATACGTTATAGGCTCAAAGGTTTGTGTATTGTTATAGGTTATTCTAGTGCCATGTCCATTTGGATTGCATCCTTTTAGATTAGATCCATAAAATTAATTGATGTATCAGTGTTGTATAGGATTTATTCTATTTTTCTTACTTTGTATAATTGTAGGGGTAAAGCCTTAGAGGAAATAGACCGAAAAAATAATTTGAATCAATTTTATATTCTTCCATTTTAATTCCTTCGAAACTGTAATAAAAACAGTTTATTCATGCTAGCATATGTTGGATCGTGTGTTTCACTTTACCAGGAGAGTGTAGAGTTGTGACTTTCCCATTCCAATCCCTAATTAAAACAAACATTAGATTTAAGGCTGTAAATACTACTGATTACTATTGTTACGCACTGGATAGTTACGTCATTTTATTTGTAATTTCAAATCTGAATTTGTTAATGATAGAAAAGATTTACAACCAAAGAAGGAAAGAGATAGTATATCCATATAAATATGATGAGAAACAGAATGAAAGGTGATAATTTAATAATGGGTTTGAAATGAACTGGCATGGGCTCAGAGGCATCTGAAATAATAAAAAGTTTAAGTGGTTTGCTAAATAACTGAATATTCATGTTAAGTTTTGGACCAAAAAATTTCAGGCCCAAAAACATTGTCAAAGCTTTAATACAGATTAAAAGCCCAAATATAACAATACTTAAAATAAATAGTTAGGAATATGGAAAATTAATCCATAAATATAAAATTGGATCTTGAATTAAGTAGCGGGTTCAAACTAAAAGGGTTTACCCTTTTGTTTGAATTCGGACTTGAATTCGAGGTTTGAATTATAATTATGGATTAATTGACTCTTTAGAGATAAAAATAGAAAATTTAGATGCTTTAGTTTGGCCTTTAAATAAAAATGATGAGACGGGCCTCGCCAAAAGCAAAAGCAAAATTGCGGGGCCCTCAATAAATGGTTGATTCAAAATACTTAGAATTAGGAGGACCGTTTAGCAAATTTCACGGTCTTCTCCAAAGTTAATAAATGCGTAGTCGTTTTAGGCGCGTATGTTAATAATACTACCTTCCCAAATACGGCTGCACATTTATGTGACCCAAATCCAAATCTCAACGAAGTCAAAATGTGTTAAAAGCCACGGGCGTACTGGTACGGCGTGGTTCGAGATATATTTTTATGACGTTGTAATTCTTGTAAAAATAAATAAATATAATAAAAGCGGGTTATTAATAAAAGGCATATTAAAACAGAACATGTATTGAAATCAGATAAAATCAAATACAACAATTGAGCGACCGTGCTAGAACCACGGAATCCGGGAATGCCTAACACCTTCTCCCAGGTTAACAGAATTCCTTATCTGGATTTCTGGTTCGCGGACTGTTAACAGAGTCATATTTTCCTCGGTTCGGGATTCAACCGGTGACTTGGGACACCACTAATCTCCCAAGTGGCGACTCTGAATAAATAATATTAATTCCCGTTCCGACTGTCCTTTAATTGGAAAAACTCCTTTACGCCCTTCACGGGGTGTATTAAAACAAAAAACGTAAAAAAGGAGGTGTGACAATTACAGTCTACGAATCAAAAATTCGGGTAAGGAATTCTGTTAATGCGAGAGAAGGTATTAGGCATTCCCAAGTTCTGTGGTTCTAGCACGGTCACTTAACTATCATATTCGGCTTATTTATCTGATATTTAAACATGCTCACACCTATGTGCAAATTTTAGCCTTTAACCGTTTTTAATATTATCATTATTTTAAAGAGAATTGCAACGTCGTGAAAACACATCTCGAACCACGTCACATCCATGTATCCGTGGTTATTGACGTATTTCGACTCCGTTGAGATTTGAATTTGGATCACATAAATGTGCACTCGAGTTTAGGGAGGTAAATTATTAAAAACGTGCCTAAAACGACTAGCGTATTATTATTTTGGGTAAGGCCGTGAAATTTTGTTAAAACGGCCCATCCCGAAGTCTAAGTAATTACTATATATACCAATTACTGAGGGCCCCGCAGTTTGTGTGTTTTATTTGGCGAGGCTCATCTCGTTTATTTTAAAAGAAAAATCTTAAAGTGACTAAATTTTTTCTATTAAGTTCGTTTCTAAAAATAAAAGAAAATCTCCAAATTAATTACATGCTTTAAAAGGGCGTAACTTATTAGTCGGATTAAAACAAATAAAAAGCGAAAATTGCAATCGAGACAAAGGGAGATTGTTTCGTGCCTTATTCTATAATTGAATATTACTAAAATTAAAATTATAAATAGAATACGAAATTTACAAACAATATTATCAAAATAAACTAATTATTCTCTAACTAATTTAAACCCACATTGTTAGATGAATTGATCCGTTGGAATTAATTATTTACAACTATTTGAAACTAGAATTAACCTTAATCACTAATGCTTATTCGAAAGTTTGTTAAACTTAAATGCTAACTCCTCTTGCTTGAACTCAATTCTTGACTATTGGATTAATGACCTTAGCAGTTACTACTACGATCCTAACTTCAAATATAGTGGGCCTACTGATTCTACGAAATTACTGGCCATTTTTATGTCTGCCTAAAATTGGCAGAACTAAACCTGTCCAATACTTATCTCTTTAAACCACTCAAACCCCATTTTTAAACAAATGAAACTGCCAGAACTAAACATCAATGCCTAATTCACAAAATTAATTCAAATTCGTACCTTAAATAGATTTAGCTACATGTTCACCATTAACCTACTGTTGACAATATTAAAACCTTCATAGCTAGTGAACTAACCAGTTTTACCAGGCCGATTCAATAGAAACCAACTCGTGCTATTTTTCTCTTGTTCCAATTATTAAACAGTTTGATAGTAATGGGCATGCTTAAACATATACTACCTAATAACCAAAGTAAAATATAACATTATTTACTACATCACTACAAGCTGTCCAGTTATGCAAAGCGACAGAAATTTACATAATAGTAGTACATGAAATGTTCTAACTATAATCAGTGAAGAAGAAAAATTAAAACTAAATCAACTTCAAACTTCCATTCTTTCATATGTATTCATGCTTCATGTTTCAGCTTACAAAATTGGCAAAGTTACAGTCATGTACCTGGTATTGGAAGCAAAAGAAGAAGAAAATCAGCAGAGTAGTATGCAACACATCAACAGCAACAATAACAGCCAGCAACAGGCAGTCCAAAACCCAGGAGTGAAACCAGAAAATACCAAGCAGTAGTCGCAGGCAGAAGAAAAAAGAACCAGAAACAATAGAACAGTAGTTTTTGATCTTTAGACACTCAAAGAAAGAAGCTTGTAGCTTCAACGAAACAATAGAAAACTAATACTGATTTTCAGTAACAAAATAAGCCTCACTTTTTCAGTTTTTCCCTCTCCAACTCTGACCCTTTTTTTTGGATTAAAAGCCAGCAGATTTAAACTTAAATTCTAAATCCCTCCCCCTTGTTGAAAATCCCCTCCCCTCTTTTATAACCAAACAGACCTTCCTTTCTACTTATGAAGACTTCAACTTTCCTAAAATCTGGCCATTCTTTTTGAATCCCCTATCTAATGTTTTCCTTACTTTATTCCCTAATTTCCTCTTGTTCCCCATTAACTTATTAGTTTAATAGCCTCTAATACCCCACTATCAGATTACTAATATTAAACCATTATCCTAACTTTTCCCTTCCCAAATTATCCTTGAAACTCCCTGAATATTACTGCCCTAATTCAAAATATGTTCAAACCTAATTAACAAAAACTAATTTCTAATTAACAGCTATAACCAATCCTTAATATCAATCACAGAACTAAATCTATTACAATCAGCATTGAAACAATAGAAACAACTAACTACGAAAATCAAAATGAACTGAAATCATTTAAGATACTAAAACTAAATTTAGTACCAATTTCAGCTTGGCATTTAGATTGGACAAAACAGTATCAAAATAAGAAACAATTATTCAAAGCACATACTTTATACTACTAAGGGTCGGATTGGTTATACAGGTACAAGCGACTTCACGTTGGGGAATTAATCCTAATTAGCTATACACAAACAAAAATAAGCAGGGAATCAACCTTCAAACAAATCTATGCAAAGATGCAGGATCAGTTCATAACACATTCGACACCAAACTTTTGGACGAGAATTACTGAACTACAAACACGACTGAATTAATCGACGATAACTAATTAATCGATTGCATAGTTTATAACATATACTACTAAACAACAAACAATCAGAAATAGGCAGACAAGTAATTCGAGTGGCATTTGACAGAAACAAGGAGTTATAATAAAACTTAATTAATCAACGAAACTATTCGAATCGATTACACATCCTATTATATACTAAACAACGAACAGAAATAATGCGACCAAATAAAAAGGTCTACTGGAGTAGAAGAACAGTGAAGAACGGAAATTGAATTATCACTAAACTTAAACAAATAACTACAACACAAAATAAAAACAAAAAAGCAAGGAAAAAATACCTCAGAAAAGATCAGAAATCAAACGGACTTGACCAATCTCGGACTCGAACTTTTTGAGGTCAAACGGACCTTAATCAAGTGTTCTCAACTGAGAACACTTGACTAAGGTCGGTTAGGACCCCAAATTTCTGTTAATTTCGGATGAGGCTCGGGTTTTGGCTTTCTAGGGTTCTACGGCTAGATTTGGGATTCGAATGATTCTAAAGTGATTCGAGTCAGGCTAAAGGTGTTTTAGAGGTTATGGAGGTCAGGGGGATAGTTGGTGTGAGTTTGGGACCGGTTGGAGATGGCGCCGCCACCAGGGGATCTTGTGGCGGCGCTAGGGTTCTTGGCTTCGATTCAAGATTCGACGAATCCTGGGTTGATTCGAAGGGAGCTGGTAACGGTTATAGGATGAGGGAGGCTGGGGGGGTCAAGGGGTATTGATTTGGTGGCCATCGGAGAAGGTGAGGTTTTCCGGCTGATCTTCGATTTAAGATTCGAAGTGTTGGTGTATGATTCGAAGGAAACTATGATGATGGTTGGAAAGGGGAGGTTGAGAGGAATTGAGGGTGTAAAAATGGAGTCATTTGGACCACCGGAACCGCCGTGAGGCGATTTTCGGTGGGCGGAGCACGGTGGTCAGGGGCGGAGGTTTCTGTTCGTCTCTGAGAGAGATGATGAAGTGAGGGGGGTATGGCTTAGGGGGGCGTGGAGTGATATGTTAGGATTATATACGGGGGAGGGAATTAGATCCTGGCCGATCAATTGAGATCAACGGCCTGGATCTCTTCATTAACTAGGAACGACATCGTTTGGTCCAAGTGGGGGGGTCAGTTGGAAGTGGGTAACGGGTCGGGTTAGGTCTATGTGTAATGAGATGAAATCCTGGCCATTGGATTAATTTAATCCTACGGCCCTGATTAAGAGTGGCCATACGACGTCGTTTTAAGACGTCTCTGGCCAGGCCAACTGGATCGGGGGAATAGGTGATTTAGGCATGATTTTGGTCCAAAAAATAGTGGCCCAATCCGATATTCATCATTTTTTTCACTCTTTTCTTCTTTTT